>VWZY01013661.1:115237-168157 GCA_013399075.1 Chloroceryle aenea | reverse complement strand
GAAAAAGGGAGAGAGAGGCGCTCGTATTGAAGCCAAGCAGCTGCGCTTCTGAGTGGGAAACTCTGGACTGATCTCATGGCTTGCTTTTTATTTCATTAACAGTTCATTATCTCTGAAAATGAACCTTTTGTGAAGCTCTGCTCCTAATTCTCCTTACTCCTCTTTCACGAGGTGGCTGCTGTGCAAGGGAAGAAATGGCATGAAGTAAATTACTCCAGTATAAAGCAATCTGCTTTGCCAAAGTGCCCAGTGAGCAGCACTGTCACTTTAATAATTCCAGGTCAAGGGATTGCTTTCCTCGTTTTCAATCCTCTCTTTTAATACATGGGAGGATCAGAGGGACATTAAAGACTGTAAGGCTGGGTGGCTTGCAGATAATAAAAATGAAACTGACTGACCAGTGACTTCTGTTGGGTAAGAGGGTGATACTTGAAGGCTGTTGTCTGGTGAGGAAACGGGGACCTTTTCAGTCTGCTGTGTAGTCACCTAATACACAGTTAGCAAAATTCATTGAAGAAGTGTCAAGAGTCCCTTTGGATTGTTTTGTCTTCTCCTTATTTGGATTATTTGGGCATTTTTGTCCTGCAAATAATATGGTTTTGAGCATGTACAGGTGGAGTATTGAGACAGCTGCCTAGAGATGGACTGTGCCTTAATTGTATTACATAAAATCTTTTAATTTTCAAACTTTGCTGCCAGAAGAGGACTTATTATAAGATTTTATATTGCCAAGGAACATTTTCTCTTGTATTTTTATAGATTCAAATATATTTTAAAGAAATTGAAAACATCTCTTAAAAAAAAAAAATCAAAAGGCTTCTTTTTCCCCCTCGTTTTTTTTCTTACTTGTGGAAAGCATCGGAAGTCCAATACAAGAAAACAGCAAGTATTGATAGGAATGAAGACTGAAGCTGCATTACCTGATTGAACTGTAAAAGTGTTTTGCAATAGATAGACAGTTCCCAACCTCGCAAAGTGTTCCAGTAGAACATCGTTGTAAATAAGTGCTTGCAACAAGATTCAGAAGTAGGAGGAAGAATGCCAGTCAAGAAGAAAGGTGGGCTATGAAGCTTCATATCTTGTATTGCATCTTCATGTTGTTAGATTGTTGTTTTCTAGTACCTACAATTTCAAATTCAAAGTGTTTTAATGGGGTTTGAAATTGTTTTTCTTTTGCGTTGAAAATGGTAGAAAAAAAATCTGTGCACCTACAATAATAATTTTTAAAAGTGTTTTTATGCCATGTTTTAAACCTTGTCATGCCTTGGCCTCAGGTAGTTATTTTGTCAAGATCGGCCATCAGAAAACTTGATCAGACACCAAGAGAAAAGCTTGGCATTTGATTTTGTGAGAAGCCTCTCTTACAAACACTAATGAATTTTAAAATCCTAGCTTTAGTCTATGATTTATTCTTTACATGTTTGGCGGGTAACATCAGCCATCACTAGCAGCATAAATAAATAACAAAGGAGAAGGCTAATTTTAAATAAAAGTTATGAGATTGTGTTGTGAAAGTGATTTGAATAGGTTTTGGTTTTTTAAATGTGATTTTAACTAACTTTGATTCCTGTTACTTAATACAGTATAAAAGTACTATCTTTATGACTGTAGTATGGCAGCATTTAAGAAAAGACGACCAGCCTTACATTTTGCCCCTCTTTCCTGAAGTTTGTGATTTCAGCAAGTAGGGCAGCAGCTTTGGAAAATGTGGTTTCCAGTGTTCAGACAAGAATTGGGGAATATATGAAGGCAGGTTCTTACTCTGAGAACACTCGTAGACCTTAGGTTCTTTCTGGTTCCTTGCAAGGACACTGATTTCAAATTTCAGAATATGCTAATAGGATAAGTGGCATATGAACCTTTTCTATTTAGCTCATCTATCCAGATGTCCCTGGATTTGGTAATATCCTTGCATCTGGTGATGAACAATATGAGAGAAGGAGCAAAAAGTGAATGTTACAGAAGAGAAATGGGGCTTTAGTTGATGTAAATATGGATTCTTTTCCTTATAGGAATAACCCTTCAGTTTTAGTTACGAGTTAACATTTGCCATAATAATAATAACGACAAAACCTCGCAGATTGCTATTTTTGGACAAAAGAACAATAATTGGGATTTTGTGTTTGTATTTTTAACAGATGACAGTGTGGAAACGAATTTTCAAAACAAGTATTTTAATGGCTTGTATTGTCATTCTTGTAATGATTTACAATTATGTGTAGTAAAGATGGGAATGTGTGTGGAGGAATACAATCCCTTAACAGTTCATCCTGCTGTGCTGTACATGTGTCACCCTGATGGACTGGTGAGACTCATGTTTATGGAAGGAAAATTAACTGTCTTTTCATATTTCAGTCCTCAGTTAGGTGGTTTACACTAAGGTTGTTTCTGTGCCGGATATTTATCTGAAAATCAGTTTCAAAATAGTTGCTGCCATATCTTTTTGGGTGGCATCTTCCAGGCTCCTTTGTGCACGAAGTTAGCGTGGCAGTCATAGTGGTCCCTTCTGGCCTGAAAAATCTGTGGATTGCCTGTTTGTTTCAAGACAGTCTGGGTCAGTCTTAATGTACGTTAATGTACTGGCTTTAATTTCTTCTTCTGCCTTACCAGGGTATGTACTTTGACAATTGTAAAATATAAATTCAGGAGCTCCAAATAACCCCTTTGAAATACTTTAAACTGCCACATCAATCAGTGTATGGAAGTTGCCAGTGTGACTGTATTTGAGTATTAAAAGGATATCGTTAAAAATGTCTTTAAGAATGTAAATTGCAGGATTAAAAATGTTAGCAAGTCAGCAACTTTATTATTATTTTGAATGACTGAATTTGTCTAGTTCATGCAATAGACATAAACTTTCTAAATGTAACTAAATGCATGCTGGCAACTTGAAACAGGCTACCATTTGAAAAAAATCTGCCATTGTTACAAGTAAGTATTCTCCATTACCCCCATGAATATTAGGGAGATTGAAGGGATTTTTCCCTGTTGTGGGTTGTTTTTTTTTTTATCTGTTTTGTTTGGTTGCTATTTGGGATTTATTTTTCTTGTTTATTTGTTTGTTTTGCATTTATTTCCTTTATGCTTTTGACAGCACTTTGTGTCTGACTAGTTTCATATTTTTGTTGATGATTTATTTCCCTTTCTGGTCTTACATATTTGGGAGTTCACATCTACTGTCTTTCCCACCCATACCATCTGTAGAAATCTTGGTGGAAAACTTACTCTCTTCTAGGCTGTGCACAAGTTTGTATTTAAGTAGCAGCGTTAAGGACGGAATTATCCCTCTCCCTTTCAGCACTTCTTTATGGGTTGTTATTTTGGATTTGATCAAAATGTTCTCCTAAAATCAGTTTTGAGGCTAAGAAACCTGTAGAAGCAAGTTGTAAAGTATCCTCATGTTTATCACTGGAAGTTATTACCAAACACTGCTTTCTTTGGCATTGACTGGTTCTGGGTCTTTCTAAGGAACAGTGAATGCATTTTGAGAATTTGCATTTGAAAGAGCTCTCTCATCCTCTACTGGTCTTCAGCTCTCATATAGCTCTGAGCCAAATTTGTGCTTTATCATACAGCTTGATATGATGCCTGCCATCTTTCTTTTAAAAGTCTAGGCCTGTTTAGTCAGAAAAAAAAAAAAAAAAGTATAAGTAATAGTGAAAACCATATAACTTAGAGGTAGCATTGATTTCTTATGGGTGTGGAAAAAAATAGCTTGCTTCTGCTTCTGATCATGTTTGTGTCAGTATGTTGCTACACTTGACTGATGTGCTAGAGTGAAAAGATTTTTTTTTCTCACTTCATTCTGGAGGGAAATAAGGCTCCACATTCCAAGAACATTGACAGAGCTGGCATGCTTGCTGTCAGTCTCAGCACAAACAAACAAACAAACCAGCCTGGAAAGGGGAACGAGGTACCCTGCAGGCATTGAATGTTCTCCCTTTACGTGAGGCGTGAGACGTGAGATGTGACGTCCTATGGATTATTGCACTTGTGCTGTCTGATGAAACAAATGGCCATTCTCTTTGGCTTTTGTTTGCTTTTCTTTCACTTAACTACACTTGCAATTTTAAATCAAACCAGACATATTGATTTTAGTTACAGAATTAATTGTTGGACAGTGCCATTTAGAGGCAGTGTGGGATGAACAAATTTGAGAAGGAAATAAATTCATTATTTTTGCTTATTTTTTACTTTACTTTCACAAACTGAGATACGTTTGAGTGCAACTTTTCATAACAAATGGTGTGGAATTTCTTGAGAAATTTTGCTTCAAAGTAAAATAGTGCTACCATACAGAAGAAGTGAAATCAGGTTACTAAGTGAAGTAATTTTTTTGTATGGTTTTAGATGTCTTTTCTCCCTCCCTCCCCGAATTACTTAGCCAAGTTGATTTCTGTTAATTGTAGGGGACTATATTTAGATCTGTAATTGCATGTATTTTGGATTCATCTGCAGAATAGTTAAGAGCATAAAATGTTACTGTAATTTGTTCATGTCTTTCACAGTGATGGAAAGAACTAATTAAATCCACACTCCTCTGTGATGGAGACCAGATTCTAGTTTTGGAGCCCTGCTCGTGATTCACATGGAGATGGCAGGAACCCCCAGATCTAGATGCCTGGCTGCACATGTGCTTCCAGACTAACCCTGTCTTTACACATCTAGCTATGTCTAGGCAGTAAGAAATACTTGAATGTTAGGATTTTTGCTGTCCTCGACTCACTTTCTGTCTCTGATGGTGAGAGGAATTGGGTCTTTGGTCAGATGAAACCTGTGGACTGCTGTGAATATTGTCTTGACTCACTGCAACATATAGCCGGTTTATAAAGGCATGCTGATTCTGTTTGCCATGGAATAACTTTTTTCATCATATCTCTGATAGAAAGAAATATTTTCAAGAATGTGTTTTATTAAGCACGTCAATGTCAATAATTAAAAAATCAATCTGATCCCACGTGAACTACCTCTGTGTCCTTCAGAAGAATCTGACATCTCTGCTTTTTGAAATGCTAGATTTTGTAGTGGTAATGAGAACTTTATGTGGCTGCTCTGTCAAAAGGAAGTCGTCTAAAATAAACTCAGCAGGAAATTTTAAAGCAAAGTTCATAAAGGACCAGACAAAGCTAGCTCCCATTAATGCACTGGAGTTCTTCATGCCCTAAATATCTCTAAAACAGGTAGCTTCTTTTTAGATAACAAAATCCAAATCTGGGATCATAATGTTTTGTGCTCAAAAATCTTAGTGAATGTAGTTGTAGGGTCCTTACATTTTACAGCAGGGGATCCAGCACACAGTTGAGATTTTTGTTTCACTTTTACTTCTAATAAGTCATTTGTATCACAAGCCTTTTGTCCTTTCAGTTGTTGAAGTACATGACTAAAAGGCCATGTTTTTCAGTCCAAGTTCTGTTCAGTACTCCTCAGTTTTTACAGTGAATTGAATGGGAGCAGTGTGAAGTTGTAGATTATGTTTACAAACCATGGGAACAACAATTTTAGTTTTCCAGGACTTAAGCAACTGGCAGAAAATCGTTATCTAAACTTTGCCAACTCTGACCATAAAGGTTTGATTTAATGGTGCAGCTGCTTTTATGGCAGTAATAATTTTTCAGCCAGACACTGTTTCCTCTGTGAGAAACAGTGAGATATTTTGCACTCAAAAGGACAATAGGAGTGAGCATTATACAGAACAAGTCTTTGATGCATAAATGCAGACTACAAAGCTAAGCAGGTTCTGAACTGGGAACATTGAAATTGTTATTCTTTTTCCAGCTCTACCATTGTTGTGGTATTTGTCAGATGTTTAATGCACATGCATCCCATTTTGGTTGCCTCACCTACATAATGTGCTCAGCTTGTTGTCCTTGGAGGACTGCTTTGGTCAGCAGAGAGAGATCCACCTTCAAAGGGCTACCTGAAATCTGAATTGTCTTCTTGACAACTGTCATCTTCTCTCTCCACAGACTGCAGAGGGATCATAGGGTAACCACACTAACTCAATTGCCTCAGTTAGCCAATGTCTCAGTCACTCATATAAATTTTAGTGGAAAAACCATCTCCTTATCTGAGATACTTATGAGAGCTCATGCTGTGTTTTCTATGAGTGCTATAAATTAACACTATTCATTATTTCTGTGGGGAAAAAAAAGTGCTATAAATTTTTTTACTGTTAGTTGGTGGAAGTGGAGTCAGCCATAGTCTCGATACAGACACAAGAGGCAGCTGTGCATCCTCTGCTCCAGTCCTGTTAAGTGCATATTACACTCAGTAGAAGTAAGGGTGTCTTGCATTATAAGCATATTTTTTTCCTTCTCACCCTCTCTTCTTTCTTTCTGAATTTGTTGGCCAGGTTAGATGTCAGAGGGTAATCATAGAGAAAAAGCTGAATTTGTAACCAGTGGCCAAACGTGATAAAAGATGATTTTGCAGTCTCTGCTTCAGCAAAATGAGAAAAATCTGTCTTACTCAGATTTGCTTATTTTGGTCAGGTCATACTAGTTTCTTGCTTCTTAGAAGTATTTAAGCTCTGATTCATTGTGGTCTCTCCTTGTATTTATTGTGTATTAAGACAGGGCCAAAGAACAACTTTATAAGAATAAGTAAGTTTTCTCTTGCTGTATTCATTCACAAAATAGCCAGTGAGGCTGCTTTGACCTGATGGCTGATGACATTAGTAACCAACATAGAAAAAATGTGAAGAGATCATTTGCTTTTTAATGGTTGTGGTCCAGAGTTGCTTTTGGAGGCATTAAACCATCTTTGCCAGGACAAGTTAGTAGAAATGTCCTCAAGTCTGTCTTCACTTTTGGAATGAAGAATGTCAATGCTTTTTTCAAAACAAATTTATCAGGAAGTTGAATCATATAGAGTTTCCTGGAAAAAGAGAATCTGGACAATTTATGGTTTTACAAACATAAACAAATCTTTTGTGTTTTGCAGTGCTCTTCTCTCCCCTTGTTATACGGCATATATTGCATTATGCTGTAGTGGAATAATTCTAGTCTCCTTCCAATTCGGTCCTAAGTGTTGTGCACTTAAACAGCCTTCCAGGTGGATGCCTGCTGTGCGGTGCTTTTACCAAAAAGAAAAACCCCAAAGCCCTACAAACAACCCCCAAACTAAACTTTGCAGGTCTACAGATTCAGTTGTTTAATGTCCAAAGTGTAGAATTCATTTTTTGTTGTTGCCTGGAGGCATGTTTTTTTTAGTAACTCAGAGACTCTACTGTAATACAAAGGTTCTTTAAATGAAAAATTCCAATGTGGCTGTGAGAAAATACAAGACCATAATGCATATTTGGTTAATAAATAAAGGTGATTTAATCTCATTCCATTCAATTTCATTTTAGTTTTTTGCTTCACTAGGAAGATGTGTTACTGAATTAGATCTGAATTTTCTTAAGTCCACATTGTTTTCTTTCATGTGATGTAATACTTCTTTCGTTTGTATTTGGAAGCTATTTATTCCTGAACAATCATCCTTTTGTTAGCTTTCTGTCTCATTACAATTTTCACATTTATGTTAAATTTGATATTGAATGTTCTCTTAAAGAAAAAAACAAAACAAAAAACCCAACAACAAAGACAAACACAGCAGCTGTACTAAGTGCTTTTTACTCTTGCTACAATACATCAAGTTCCACTAGTTTAGTGTATTGCATACAGCTGGATTGTAAGTTCTTCAAAGCACAGCCCTTTAATATTTTTCTCTGTTAAGCTGTCAATTTCCATTTATTCTTCTGCATAAATAAGAGGTTTTCATTTGGGGCTACATCATTTAGGGGTTTTGTGGCTTCATTTATCATTCTGTCTTCATAATTGCATTGTTGATTTAATATTAGAATTTGTACACACAGACTATAATAACATTGTGATACTTGAAAGGCAGAAACAAGAAGTTAAGGTAAAGATACATTTGCAGGCTTTCTGGAGTTTTAGAAGGAGTCTCAAGGCCCCCAAATTTGCTCACTGTAGCAACTGAGATAGGAACAGCTTGTGTATCCAGGTCACAAAACTTGAGAAAAAGTTGCTAACGAGCATTGCCTTCCCACATTGCCTTCAACATGGCTGGGAAAAAATTGCTGACTGAAAAAAAGGAATGGCCCTTGTGGGATGAGCAGCTGATATCAGCAGTTGCTAAAGCCCTCCTGTGGTCCCTGAAAAGAAGTGATGTGGTAGGAAGAATCCAGGTCCCAGTGTGAGCTACTGATAATGAAGAAATAAGTGGATTCTTACAATGATACATAAGTTGAACAGTTTAAATACGAAGTACTTTTTCAAGATTTCATTGTAGTTTACGGGAAGGGAGGGCTATCTGTGGGATTGCAGGGGTCAGATATTCCCATTTGGAATCACTAAAAGCAGGAATGCAGCTTGATACGTTCAAGATTGAATTCAAGATGTATTCAAGATGCATTTCAAGATGCTTTCTGATAAGAAGAAATGCTAGAGAAAAGTTTGTGATTTTATGCTGAGCTTAAAAAAAATTAAAAACTTAATAGAGTTTTTTATAGGTTTTTATATAGATCTTTATATAGTTATATTCCTTGGGTAAGTACAGTTAGTCAAGATTAAAAGAATATATTTAAAACTAAAAAATATGTAAAGGCAACAGTTTAATAGAATAGATATATGGTTACATGTAAAATCATAGACAATAAACTTAGATTACAGCTAATCATTGGAAATTAAACTTTTTCTTAAGAAACCAGTTTTCCATAGAGTAAATTAGACAAAAAATCCAATTAATAACAGACAAGCAAAACCTAAAGATCCCAAGCACTCTTTTATTATCATCAGTTTTTCCTGTTTGTGTGTGTGTTTGTGGTGTTTCATAAAGCTGATGCTCCTTCTGTCCAGCTTCATCTACCATTCAGTGTTCTGTTCTTCAGCTGGAGTTCAGAGATTGTCCTTTAAGATAAGTTTTATTCAAGAAATGACAATAAGAGGCTTCGGAAAAGTAAACCATGTACAAAAGTTGAAGGGACTGGAACTGTTTAGCCTGGGAAAAAGGAGACTGAGATGGAGAGAGACATGACGAGTCACACACTCCAGAAGGGGCTATAAAGGGAATAATGGTGGTTTGCTTTCCACATTGACATCTAGGCAACAAGAAGCAGTTGTCCTACTTTATACCAAAAAAAAACCCCAAAAAAGGAGGTATGAGTGCAGTTAGACTGTCATCTATGGGATGCATGTAAGTCTGGGTCCATCTTCATAGCAGGGAGGTAAACTGAAAACCTAATAGGGCTCCTTCAGGCTCTGTGTGTCTGTAATTTTTGTTTCTCAGAGAGTTCAGCTGACACATCATAGCATAACTCATGCCCTTCAAGGCAATCTGACTTGCAGAGCATTTAGCCCTGTTCATTGCATCATCCACACAAATCTATATTCTGTGACAAGAGACTGCTGTGCAACTTCTGCCATTTGATTGCTGCCTTTTGCACTGGCTATTTGTGCAACTGCATAGTAACGCTGTTCAGAGCAGAGCTGCCTGTCCTACTTGCTTTAGTCTACTTTTCCTTGGCATTTGGATGCCTGGTTTCCCTTTAATATACCTGAGCATATAATATTGCCTTATTCCGTGAAATTTGCTGTTGTGCTTGCGTAACTGTTCTCATAGAATATCTGGCCCATTTGTTGTCTGCTAACAGCATCAAGGTCTAGAATAACATTGATTCACAACTAAACTGTTCCTATATTCGTGTTTTGTAGGAAAGCAGTCTCTGCAGAGAATTTGCAAAGGCTATGGTTAATTTAGGGACGTTGCATGTCTTTTTACAGTTAACAGACCTTAAGTTTAAATAGCATTCTTTGAAGGAGTGTTCCACTGACCCAAGATTAATCTTCACAGACCATGTGTCAGTCTCTGTATGCTGATCTGGTTCCTAAAAGCTGAAACCCCAGAAATAAGCCTGCTTGGTAATCAAAGGATGAAACCTCTCTTTTTCTCCATTTGTTTTCCCTAGCAGGACAGAAGATGGGTTTACATGTCAAGCATACTCTCAGGAGATGTTATTTTTAACCCTTTTTCTTATTCTTTTGCGAGTGCTTATCACACTGGTGATAGTATTTGTCACATACATAATGCCTTATGTTTCTCCAGGGTTACATAACCCATATGTTGCCTTTTCTTGATAGTTCATTAAAGTCCCATAGTGGGTATGAGAGTCCTGAGATGCTGAGAGCTTTCTGGTTTGTACAGAGACACATATTCCCTGTCTGCTCTTGCTCTGTGCAGTCTACTAGGTTAATGTCTGTCTTATATTTCTGTTCATATGTATGTACTTTATGATAGTCATTTGACTAATAATTCTCAAGCCTTTTGAAGCATTGGAGCTACAGCTTGTGTTTTTCTCAGCCGTCTTAGTGTACTGTTTCTTATGTTTCTTTCTAAAATTTATCTGGCTTACACCTCCTCTGTGTGTACAGGGCATTGCTTATTAACAGGATTTATTCCTTGGTGTTTGCTGTTGTGTGTGAAGATTAAGAAAGGTAAACGAGTTACTGATGACTTTGTCTTGGATCAGTCCCAAGGCAGGTTGCCTGGAAATTTCTTATAAAACTACTGCATCCCCTTTCATTGACCTATAGCACCCCATTTTAACTCTTTTGAGCTTTCCTGAACAGAGGATCAAATCAAGAAATCTTAAAATAATTGAGGCAGGGAGTAGTGTTTGCTCAGATCTCTGCTCTTTTGTCAGTGGTCATCTAAAGAAAGTTTTGAACTTTCAAAAAATAAAGGTAGATTGTGAGATCCTTTTCTTCTGGAGTTACCAGAGTTCACTGAGAACAACTCTGCTCTCTTTCCAAGTGCTCTGATTGCATTTCTCACTTCTATTTTGGCTGCTGTGTTTTTCTTCCCCCATTCTTCATGCCTTTTCCAGCTTCAGTGCCCTACATCTTTCAAATTGTGGTTGTCCAAAACCTGGAAAGGGTCTCCTGAAATGTGTTAGCATGTTTTTCTTTAAAATGTCACCTATGCCACAGATTTTGCAAGTCAAAAAATAATCGAAATCCCTCTTAAGAAAGGAAGCAGATATAATTAGGGGAAAAGAAAAAAAAAAGAAATAAAAAAACCTCCTTCAACTTATCAAATCAGTTAGGGTTAGATACTAACTAATGTAGATCTCTTATGGATGAAACAATATTTTTCGTTTAAATCAGCAATTTTCTGTACTGTTGCACCCCAAAAGTGTTTTTGTTCACAAACTCTGGTGCCCCTGGGAGGAAAGAAATGCAAATGTGATCCTAAACCTATCAACAGACTGGTGTAGGCTTGGTGTTCCCTGAAGACAGCGGCTGCCTGATACTACATTTTGCTGGTGCAGGTCTCTGTTAACCATATGACTGTCATTTCTCACATGTGCAAGGCATAAGATTCCAGTTCTCACCGAGTTTGGAATCAAATTTGCTTTTTTACTGTCTTCTGAACTATCTTGCTTCGTAGTGGGAGTTGGGTTGCAGGTTGCTTCCTTATGGAAGGCAGCAGAAGCTCTCAGCAGACTTGTGGGTGTTCGAAGAATCACAGAATTGTTTAGGTTGCAAAAGAGCTTTAACATCATCAAGTCCAACTGTTAATCCAGTGAATAGCAGTTTATCTGCAAAACCAGGGATTGGTCCTAGCCAGTATTATATATGGGTCCATATAGAGTTTGGCATATGTGGCTTTATTGTGGCCAGAAGGAACAATAAAGGCTTGAAAATAGGTATGTAACAGCATCTGCCTGAATTATATAGTGTTTGAATCATCTGTTTCTTTGCTTTGATTTGTCATCATTCAACATACCCTGGTTTGAAGAGTTTCAAAAATGGGGCTTCTTGAAGACTGGTTTTAAATGAGTTTTAACATTCTCCTATAGTTTCAGTCCCGTTAGTCAAATATTTTCCAGTTTAATTATTGAAATTCACAAATATTCCTAAGTTATTTTCAGATCTAATACATTTAGTTCATCTAAAGGATAAATGGTTTGAATAACATCTGGGAGATATTTAGGACAACTGTTTCCTGTAACATGTAGCTCTTCCCATAGATGTCATGTGTGAGCTGCCATGTGCAGTCACGGCTGTGTTATCCTCTGTCCCGTATGAAGTCACAGCACGTATCAAAGAGTTTTTAATCACCACAACTGTCTCCACACCAGCAGAGCTGCAGTGCTTCAACTCTACCAGTGCTATACTTTAAATGCTGTAGTAAGTTTACTTAGACAAACTCAAATGGCAAGTAAGGTGAAGTCCAGTCCTGATGCCTTCAAGAAAACTCAACTCCCAGGGGTGTTTATATTTTTCTTAAGTAAATAGTAGAGCATTGGCTCTGCAGGGTCAAACTGAAGTACAGGTATTTCAAAGTACACCATTGAGCTTGTTCCTCTGCAGTGCTGCAGCTGTGTAATTTTTTTAGATCAGTGTAAAGTGCACTTAAAATAATGACACTTTGATTTCACAGCATTTATGTACTTTTTTTTGCTGACTTGGCAGTTGCATGGGTGTCCTCATCATCACCATGCACATGCACCATGTAAGCACATAACTCAATTTTTCTATATATAACTCCTGTAAGATTTCCAGTCACCTAAACACATTCATGTAATCAAAAGCACAGTGCCTACCTGTTACACTTACTAAAAAACTGAAGCTCGGGTTTTTCTGTGTCTCGTTGCCTATATGGAGTTTCAATGATTCTAAAGTGTGCTTTCAAAAAATGGGAGCATGGCAAAGAGCAAGAAATAAACTAGGAGAGGAAGGGAATCCTTCTGTTTTAAGGTACTGGTTAGTGTTGCAAGTGGCATCCAGATCTTGGATATGGACCTTGAGAAGTAGCTTATGTAGAATTGATTTTGATATAATTTTGTCAAAGTAGAAGATAAATTAATTGCAGAATTTCCTTTCTTGCTTTTAAATATGTTTAATTATGGCATTTAGTCTTTCATATGTGTTGCTTACATTTTAAGAGCAATGCTTTAGGAAACAATTTTTAATTACTCAGAATTTTATTTCTTCTGATATATAATGTACTTTACTCTGTACCTGCTTGTATGTATAGCTTCATTTCTTGTTGACAGTGTAACTGGAAAACTTTATAAGTTCTACTGAAGCTACGTTTTGTTAAAATGTAACCTGGGTTGTATAAACAGTTCATTTTCTATATTTTTTTATTATTTCTTTCATCAGGTGTATAAAGATTGTCCCAACAGATTTTTTGACTCTACAGTATAACTGTCAACTTACAGAGTTTTAAAAGTCTATGTTATATAAAAGTGTGTCTATAAAGTGTGTGGACTATGAAGTATGGATTATTCTCTCATCTAGAATGGTTTTTTTCAATTCTTATATAGATCAATGCATTACATTAAGCAGAGTCTCATTCTGTAGAAGAAAAATGAAATAATTTCTAGTGCGGTAAAACTTTAGATTGTTTGAGGGAGGAAAAAGATTTCGAAAAAAATCCAATAAGCAAAGTTACTGAACTACAATTTTATTTCAATATCACATATCTCTGATTTGTTGTATTGTAGCAATTGCCCATTCCCTGATCAGTAACAAATGGCAAACTTTTATTTATCGGTTCAAATATTATGGAGTGATAAAACAATAAAATTTACAGAATTGTTAGTTAGTTTGAGTTAACTGATAATCTCTTGGACAAGATACTGTAGGAGTATAAAAGCTATTTTATCCTTAAAGACATTTTTCTTATTAGTGTATTATGATTTTTTGAGTATGATCTATATAAACAAAACTGTAATGCATATACTGTCTAGAATATACATGAGGTTTTGTAGGACTGTATCTTCTGAATGGTTCTTGTCATCTATCAAGGTCAGATGGATCAATTTAAAAATAGTGCCATAATATGCAAAGAACAGTAAGAAAAACTAGAATTATGTCCAGTAGACCTCATGAGACAAATCTGATACTGACTTTTCAGTGGTCTTTTGTTATCAGACAAAGGATTTAGGATGAACATGGAAGCCCACAACTTGGCATATCAAGTTGTGTGGTTAGTGGATTTGTGGTCTTGCTTGAATTTCATTTTGATATCAGCACTGAAGAACAGTGATACCATAGAACAAAGATTATTTTGGTTGTATTTATGATGTACTCCAACTGTAATATACAGGACTTATTCTGGCTGCTGAAATGAACCGTGTGTTCCGTTGGATATTGTGATCCCATACATACGGTGATCCAGTCCTTCATGAAAACCACCAGTCTGCCATTCTTCTGGAAGAGAATAATATGTGGGAATTCAGCTTCAGAAACTCTGGTTTAATTTGGGTGGCAGGGAATCTGTGTTTTATTTGACTATTGTGCTGCAGTTCAGGCAGTTAATTCTGACAGACAAATATTATTTAAGCTTTGTAGCTGTCACACATCTGCTTTGGGTATAACTGAGTGTTGAAGATGGTTATTATCATTGAGAGAGTACTTTGTATTCCTCAAAAATGCCTTATTTTCATATTATTTCATATTTCTGTTTGGTTGTTTTGCAGAGGTATGAATATTGTGTGGTAGTGCTGAAAAGGATTATGACCCACCATGGTAAATACAAATCCATATAAAGATCTAGTCTCGAGTAATTTATAACCACTAAAGGTCATGAAAAAGGCTGAAAGTTGTTTTTTTTTGAAAGCCTAATCTAGTGCCAAAATGGCTGAAGAGTCAAATAGTCTCCATGAGGCCCTCTGCTTTTCAGGAGGACTCCGGTAGCAGAGTCCCCCTCCCTGACAGGCTAAAACACCCTTGGTCAAGATGTGTTTCCAGCTGATACCAGAACATCAATGCTGACTTTCAACAAAAGCAGAGCAGCCTGGGGGTGACTGATCTCCCAGCCCATGCAAAACAGAACAGGTTATTTGGAAAACTACACAGACTGCTACCAAGTGTGCTTGGATGGGAAAAAGCTGAAATTCCATGCAGGAGCTTAGGGAGGGAGTAATAGTTTATGTATCCTATTAAATCTAGAGAGGAAAATTAGGCAGAAAGATAATTACTTGATCTGGGATTTAGCCAGGATTTAGATTTAACACTAGAACTCTGCTCTGTTGCTGGCTGTTCAGTTTGTAGAATTTAGAAATGTTTTGTGGTTAATCAAAAGTAGGCTTTTTGCATTTTGATGAATTGAAAAATATTAATTTATTTGAAAATAACAACTCTGCTCATAGCCCCAAAGGAAGCTGCTTTTGTGTAGCTGTTTTTTAAAATAAGAATGATGCACTTTAGGGAAGAGATGATTAATGAAGGAGGGGATGTCAGCACGCTTCACCAGATGATTAAGTAAAAGGGAGTGGTTGGGTGTCTCTCTGGTGTGGAAGAGGTGTTCAAATCCCATTTTCCTAATTTCTCAGGTAGCCCACTTCTGAAAAGTCTGCTTTAACTTTCCAAGTCTTCTTAATCCAACTAAAGAGACTGTCTCCTGGTAATGAGTATTGATTCCATTGAACTCTACTGTAAGAGATTTAGATTCAGGCACTTGTTGCACTGTAGTTATTAATTTGTATCTTCGGTTATCTTATTGCAAAGTTGGTGGCAATATAATTACAAATGTGTGTGCAGATATCTCAATGTTGTATACATATGTGTGTGGACATTTCTGTGAGCTAGTTTGGATGGGGAGAAGGAAAGGTCACATCTCATTCTCCATTTTCCTCTATTTTCTATATGTAAGATGGTGATGTCTGGATTTTAGACGATTTAATATGTCACTCATGCTCTTGGCAAGTGACTGCACAAAGATAATAGCATCAGGAGAAATAGAGCTCTGTTTCTCTAGACTTACAGAAAAGCTGGATTGCTAAATTGGAGCCAAGACATGAATGAAAGTCTGCTGTCAAAGTTGCATTTTTACCAAAGAGGTAGATAGCGATTTTATGTATTGAGAGAGCAGAAAAAACCCAACCACACTCTTGGACACCTGCCTTTCAGATACACATTTACTATTCAGAGAACAGAGAACTGAGTGCTGCAGATGCAAAGCAAGCACTTTCATGTCTTGTCTGAATGTTTTAAAGCCAGTTTTCCAGCATGTGTATCCATAATGGTTATTGTCTACCATTTTGTAGCTTCTGCAAATTGTAATTTGGTCCAAACCCCATAGCTTCCAGCTGGTTTTGGATAAATGAATGTTGAACGCTTACTAGTCTCTCCATTTTGCCTATGTTGATCACAGCAGACAGCTAAAGACAGAATGTTATAAATGTTCATTACATGTTTTAACAATGCCTTTAGAAATGCAAAGTTAATATTTGAGCATTTAAATACTTTCCAGAGCCAATAAACACCTTTTTTTCTGTTTTGTTTTGTTTTGTTTTGTTTTTGTACTTGTTTGTTTGTAGATACTGACCGAGCTTTAGTGCTGCTGGAAGAATATTGTAAAAAATTAAGGAAGCCAGAAGAGCAACAACTGAAAAAAGCGATCAGAAAGGTGATGGGCATCTTCAAGAGCAGCTTGTTTCAGGCACTTCTAGGTAGGTACTAATATTTAATATTATATGTTTGCTCTTGAAGGCCAGACCTAGGCCAGACCTAGACCTAGAAACTTTCTTATCAAAAACTATTTTATTTGTGTTTACAATGGAACAGCATATTGAGATGATCACTCCAGGTTCACAATGGGAAAACTCATTGTCCTGATATTTCAAAGGTATTTTTTTGTAGGGAAAGGAAGAGTAAAAAAAAAAAAAAAACAAACCTTATTATTAAACTTCAAATGGTTATTTCTAAACCTTTATGCTTTTCCTTGTTTAATATAAGTTACTGAAGCAGAATAGCATATAAATATTTATGCAAAGAAGATGAAACCATCCCCACAGAGGTATATGGTGAAAGTTTCATTGATTTCACTGGCACCAAGTAGCATCTAAAATCTTGGTGTCTTCTGCATTATGATTTTGTAAAATGTATCAACCAAAGAAACTTGGAAATGAGTCAAGCAAAATGTTCAAGAACAGAGTGAAACTTTGGCAGAATGTTTCCATTCATGTGATGCTGCAGTGTTCAAACAGACACGCTGGTGTATCGCTTATTCTTCCATTTACTTGAAGTTCCCCATTTCACCTTGTAAATGGTGGTATTTGTCAAAGTCAAGCCCTTGGTGTTCTGGAGCTTTATTTAAAATAACCTCTGTAAGTTATTATGTATAATTTTTTTGAGGTCATGAATGTACCCCATTTCTGTAGCATCCCTGTTGTCCCTTGCCTGTGCTGCCAGTCATAGGAAGCAGTGACAGTAACTGTGCATCACCCTTGCTCTACCTTCCTCTTCCTCTTATTCATGTTACATTGGTCCCTGGGTGTTTTATTCCTTCACAAACATCTGTACATTTTGTACCAAGCTAGTCTGAAGGGCACATTTCTTAATACAAACGACATTTGTGGAAACACACATACCTTAAGTTATGGTTGTTTGAAGGCAGAGTACTTTTGCTACTACAGAGTACACAAATGTGCTCATTGCACAGCTACAATCAGTAGCAGCTGGGGAAAAATTTTGATTATGTATCATAATAGTAGAAGCACATCAATACTGCACTATTACTGTGAAGACAGTGGAGATCTGGAAAGAGTTCCAGTAATTTCTGTAGCATTTATGAAAAATGTATGTTACCAGACTCTAACATTTCCTGTAAATGGAAGTAATTAATGTCAGTGCTATTTTACTTGTAATTTCTCTCACCTTCTTTAATTATTTTATAAGCCCTACATAATTTTTAATTGCTGCATATTCTTTAAAAAAGGAAATAGATTCATAATTGAATGGTATTTATCAAATAGTTATAAATAGATTTGAACTAAAGAATAAAAAAAAAGGGACATTTCTATGTTGTTTTTATGAAGACAACTATGAATATAGAACATAAATATTCTGTGAATATAGAATTCTATGAATATAGAATACGACTATATAGAACTATGAATATAGTGTGTGCTGAGGAAATACTCAAGTCACAAAAGCAACATTAGCCATACGTTTACTTATGCAGTACTTTGAAGTAATCCTTCAAAGTGTTCTAATAAAATGTGTGCTTTGTGTGTGGCCACACTGCAATATTAGTTGACGTATTATGTATGTCAGAAATGAAGAAGTGATTGTAACTATGTTAAGTTGAATCCAAAGAATAAATTAAGTCTTTAGATTGCCACAATAACAGATTGAGGAGTGTGGCGTTACAGAAGTTCGGTAGCATTTTCATTTGTAGCCATTTGGATGTCTTTTCCTTGTTCTTAAATGCTTCTTTTTATAACAGAGATTTGGGAATTGCAAGATGAGTTCAAAGTCTCTCATTATTACATTTGTTTTTCTATTTGTTTGTTCTAGATCCTGGAATAATACAAAAGAGTGAGCTCTCATCAGTATTTTAAGTGTGGTAGATGATGTTACAACACAATCAATAATGAGGTTCTTGCATTATCAGTATTCAAAAAAAATTTGCTTCCGTGTCATCACTTTTAGCTACCTGTCACAGTTTCTTCCATTCACCTGTAAATCATATCACCACACAAAGAAATACCTAAGACAGAGCTTCTGATCTCTTTTTAAGTTCTGTTCTGGTAATGTTCCTTTATCTTCTATTTGCAAAATGTCTAATGGTCAAGAAAATAATTATAATTAGAGGCACTTTTCAAATCCGGTGATGTCTAGTTCCTTTTGCTCTCAAATGTATGCTTGTGTGATTTGATTTAACGAGCCATCTTTGAACTTGGGCTCTCAATGTGCACGCGATTGTTTATATCTTTAATGTGTTACATAAATATGAAGTGTTGACTACTAAATGGAGGAGTAACATAAGAAAAATGAGGATTCAATATTTTTCATGCATTTATTCTACACATCCAAAAAGTGACTACAAATATGGAAGTAAAAGTTCTGTAAGTGATTTACAGATGGATTATTACAGGGTTATCCTTTTATATTTTAATTCAGGTTCAAAAGCAACTCCTTCTCCCTTCAGGCTATTCTTGTTGGTAGACTTCTTGCTAGAGTTGTTGTGTTCAGTTAGTTGCTAAGAGGTACGTTTTCAAAGTGACATGTGGAGCTGCAGTCTCTGGAGTCCCATTTACACTTCAGTGGCCCATACACAATGCTTTGAAAATCCAGTCCTAAGAGGATGGAGGAGAAACTCTTCAGAAGGATTGTGCAAGGGGAAGAATGCATTTTTACTCTTAATTCCAAATTATTTTCACCAAAAGGCTTGTACCAATCCCTCTATGCGTGGTGAAGAGTTGTGATTATTATCATGAGCTCATAAGAATTTCTGCTTTTTGTAGGGACATCCTTAGCTAGATGATATTGAAATCACAGGGTCCTCTCAAATTGTAGCACATGTTGTTCTGATGTGAGTGGTTTTTCTAAAAAAAGCTGTGCAAGGAAGAGAAAATGATACCTGTGGAAATCCAAATGCTTTGTTTGTTGGGATTATCTCATGATGGGGCACCTTGGAGGCATTGTGCAGAGGTAAGAAAAGGGAAAACACGATAGAAAAAAACAATAGAATAGTCATCTGGATATGTCAGAATGACCAAATTTATGGGCAGTTCTGTTCTTTAGGAAACTTAATCAGTTTTTATAATGCAATATGTAGTTTACTACAATTTATTTCTGAAAACCTCTGCTATATATGTGTTTAGCCTTCATTTCATTAAGAAAAGTGCATGATTTTACAGCTTAGAAGGCCCTTCTCTGGAATGAGAATGGATGAAAGAGGTTTATGTCAGGTTTTTTGGTTTTTGGGGGTTTTTTGATACATCTCTATAAAACATCATTTTGTTTCTAGTGGGAATTAAAGTGCCACAAATAGCTGTAATCATCTTATGCAGCATTAGGTAAAACCTAATCTCAATAGGTTTTTCTAAAATTCGGATAAACCCAATCTGCAGGAATGACGTATTTCCTGAGGACTTTGAAACCATGTCTTATGGTTTTTTCTCATGCTTGTGTAACTTCACCTGCATTTCAAAATGGCATATCTTCAACTAAAATCTGCATCACCTATTCTTTTTCTTTTTCTTCTTAATAGTGTTGAACCATTTATTGCAAAATAATATGGATATTATAAAACTGCCTGTCTTAAAAATTGTTGTAGTAAACATTACTGTAAGGATTACAGAATTTACTGGTCATCTGTACCACTGCCTATGTTTGGAGATTTAGGATGTAATTTTGTGTTTTCAGTAACAGGGAGTTTTTAGAATGTTTACCTCATTCAGCACACTTTTAAATAATCCCTGTTATAACAATTCATTTTAATAAAGTGATAATGTCTTTTAAACCAAGTAAAAAATGAAATCAGATTATTCTTCTGCAATCATATGTTGCTTTTCTATTAAAAGTTTGTAGAAATTAAGTAGCAGTATAATCAACAGTGTCATATTAGTATCCAAACTTCTGGGAATCTAGTTAAATCTTGCAATCCTCCATGTAACTGGAGAGTGTTATAGGACAGATAAGCTATATAAAGAAGACATAAAATATAGCCATTAAGACAGCCCAAGAAAGTGCCCCTTTGCTTTAATTATTTTAGGATGCACATATCTATTAAAAAAAAAACAAACCAGCATAGCCATTGAGAAATGCAAAAATATACAGTAAGTATAAAGCAAGTCAAGAACTTGGTTTCCTATGGATTTGTCTTTGCTTGATTGACTTTGGTGTCTACAAAGCTGTGAGCTGGGACTAAAACTCCTCTAGCATTTAGAACAACAGTTAAATTTCAGAATAGTTTAGATATGAAAGAAACTGGGGAGTCACCTGTAATAGGATGAGATGTTGAAACATGACGCTGTCACAAAAAGAAAATGGTAAGTCTGAAAAATGGGAAAGGTTTTAATAGACATAACCTTGCATGTCAACTAAGAGTAATGATAACAAAATCCCCCCACTTGTAGGCTTTAATGCTGAGAATAATAATTGTGCTGTTGACCATATACAGAGAAGAATAATGTAGAGTCAGTGAATGGAAAGACAAGGAAATTTTTTAGCTTTTGTTTTTTATGGAGAAACCCTTTAAATAGTGACAGAAGGAAATTTGAGACTAAAGGGCAGGAGGTGGGTCAGGACTGGGGAATAGGTGTGTAAACAGCAGGATAAACAATGAGAAAAGCAGGAGATCTGTAACACAGTCCAGGGCTGGAGATGGAGCTTGAACCGAAACAGGCGTTAGAGAGTGATTATAGATATCAGAGGAAAAGTCAGGAACTCAGGTGACACTTCAAAAATACAGTGCTAGTCATATAGAGTAGTGCTGGCTTTCAGAGTTAAAAAAATCAGAGTTTTGCACAAAAGTCATAGAAATAATCTATAAAATACCACAGGTTGTTATTGTCTGCTTCTATGATCTGTCTTTAGGCAATGCTGCAGCCATATTTTCAGACTTTGCTACACAACCACCAAGACCTCTTTTTGTACTACTTCCATTGAGCAAACATAAGATTTGACATTCATGGCACCACAGAAAACAAGGTGACACCAAATTTCACAAGGTTTCTGGTAAAGCTGCTAGAATTGAGTCTATCAAAATGGGGAACATGACTGGTAATCACTTTTCTAAGATAATGGTGGCCCTTGCTCGTGCCCATCCTTCTCTCTCTACAGGAGGAAGTGTGTTTCAGCACTTGGTGCTGTGTCAATACTTCAGTCACCAAAAGGATATTAAATGAATTGCTGTTCTGGGAAAGGACAATTGGTTGTTATCTATTCATACTTGTCAAGCTTGCTCTCAGTGAATGTTTTTAGCCTGGCTATGTGTTCAGGGCACCTACCTTCTTACAGTGCTCCTGAATGTAAGGTCACTGATCTCCTACATTATTGTTCTCTAGACTTAATTTCAGTGAGCTCGTTTCTGGTCATGTCATGCAAATTCACCTCCAGTAGAGATACTGAATTCTTCAGGAGTTAATCCCATACAGCCAAGCCTGTATCAAGCCCAGGGATGTTAGGGAATTCTCTTGCTCAGGTCCTGAATCCAGCATTCACAAAGTCAAAGAAAAAACTCCCGTTGACTTCATTTGCCTTGTGTTATGTGTTGGAGTGATTCTTCCAGAGATTTCTATTCACACCTTCCCTGACTGAGAAATAAAGATTTGTCTATAGCCATATCTAAAAATACTTTAAACCTTCCTGAGTATTACAAATGTTGAGGAGCAGAAGAAATGTGCAAAAACCCTTCAGTGCCCTGTCACATTTGAGAGATGCTCAGATGACATCTCTGACAATTGGGGAAGCCTGTTATTACTCTGCACAGAGTCCTACTTTCCCAAACTGGCATCTTTCTTTGTTGAAGCATAAATTATAGCAGAACTGAAATTTAAATTCAAGGGCAGCTTTTGTTTTGCCCAAAGACAGCTGCAGCTGCTTTTATTCTTGAGGTCCAATTTTCTTAGTAAGCAAATTTGTGCTTTCTCTCAAAAGAGCTAAAGGTAGCAGTGCTAGATCTTTTGCATGGTTTGAAGCTTTGTGATCTTTTTTTTCATGAGCGGGGGTTAGATTGCAGTCAGCTTGAGGAACTAACCCTTGTGGTTCTCCAGCAGAAGCCTGGTCACACAGAGTGAACCCTTTGTTAAAAAGACAGAGGAGCTGAAATATTTCTTTATCTCTGAAAATCTCAGAACTGCTTTTGCCTTTGGGACTTACTGAGTGTTACAATGGTGCCTTACTGGTTAGATGAGGAGAAAAGAGAGCCAGGACATGGCACTCCCTGTTCTTGCTGGCCAACCTGGAGATCTAAGTAGCCCTTCCACAACAACTTTTTTAATATTAAAGTAATTTGGTTATTTTCCACCTTGAGAGATGGTGTGTGTGCAAAGATGGGAGTACCTCAAAGCAGGTTTTGTTGAAAGAATTTAAATATTAAAAGCTTGTAATTTAACCGGAAAAAAAACCTCAACCCAAAACTGAAACTCTGATACCTCTTAGACTTGTGGGAATTCTGGTTGGGATCTGATCCTTGCTGTTAACCTTTTCCTTAAAGAAGTGCACAAAAATGCTGGATATGAATATTAATGGAGTCTGAAAAATTCAGATTCCCAACCCAGGTCTGTATTTGGATTCTCAGCCTATCAGTGTACAAGACAAAAACGATTACAGCACTGATACAAACTAGGTAATACATAATCACTTGTAATCCTAATGCAACCCTCTGCTCATGTTTTGCTGCCTTTTAACCAAGGAATGATAACATTTACATCTCAGGCAAGGAATTCAGAAGCTTTCTGGACTTTTCTATTCAAAATGCAAGAGATGTGCCTTGAAAATAAACCATTTTAAAAATGAGTTTTTAATATGAGCAACGTGATAATTGTTGAGCTGGATATTGAGTTTTCAATATGCAGCAAGGAATAAAAGCTGCCTTTTATTTCTGTAGTGCTTTTTTTTATAAAGCTTGTCTTAGCCATATGGATTCCATGTATAATTAATAAAATGCAGTTACAGCAGCTGTTGCTGTGTGGCTGCTGTCCCAGTGTGAAGCTTTTCTTTCTCTTTGTATTGAATAGGGTTAGCCCTTTATTATTGGTTTGTGATAAGAATTAGAGACAAATCATTAAAAGATGAATTTAGATAATCTGATTTTATTTTAAATAATGTATTCTCTTTTTTCAAGCTGAGTGAGTACAGACAGATGATTTTTTTTTTCTACCTTATATAAAGACTGGATTTATATCTTGCTAATGTAATTTGTACGTCTACTAATAAAATGAAAGAAAATAATCTGGAGCAATCT
Source organism: Chloroceryle aenea (assembly GCA_013399075.1). NCBI lineage: Eukaryota > Metazoa > Chordata > Aves > Coraciiformes > Cerylidae > Chloroceryle > Chloroceryle aenea. The sequence goes on along the minus strand of VWZY01013661.1, from coordinate 144,442 downwards.
GTTCCCTCAGTAATCCTAATGTTTATTTTTGTCTCTAAAATAGCAGATCTGTTTTCCTTGTCTAGTGTTTTGGTCTGTGGAATCATTTTGGGCTAGACTGTGATGGGACTTTTGTTTAGTGAATATAACTTTTTAAGAAAATGCACAGTAATTTTAAAACCACAGGAACATTTTTTAGCCTTGAAAAGTGTCATACTTTATGGTTTTCAAAGCTGTTATAAATGAGCAAAATCCATTGCCTGGTGTTACCCCTGTTGTTCTTCTGGAATCTCAGGACACTTTTTCTTAACCCTGTGCTTTCAGTGTCATGGGATTCAGTGAAAAACACTGATTTAAGTGATGTGAGTGCAATTGGGATTGAGCACTGAATAGTGATATTCATGAAAGTAATTAATTCTGCATACGAATAGGCGTATATATTTGTGTATATTTAAGTAATATAACTATATGGTAACAGGTAACTGTGGGTATCGTATTTATCTCAACATTCTATTGTAGTTTACTCAGGTATGATTCTGTACTGTGGGGCTCTGATGGGTATTAAAATATAAGAAATTGACAAGAAATTCTGCAGACTGTGTTGTTCATTCCCACTGTGTGTTTATTCTGTTGTCCAGCCCATTTTCTATGTCGGTGTTTGGACTCTGTCACCCTGATCTTCCACTGAGATAATGATGAGCTCTTTTCAAAGAAGACTGAATTTATGTCTTTCATTTGTTCTTTCCTGTCTCCATTTTATCATCATAGTTGTGCAGTTTTGAATTTCTGTTGACGTAGTTGGTTAAGGCACTATTGCATAAAATCCCAGGTGTTAGACATAGAAAATAGCTTTTATAATAAATATCATTATGTAATGTTAAATGGAAATGACGTGGTATTTCAAAACATTGCAAAAAGAAGATATTTAGTTTGAGTTAGGGCATTTCTATAAGTAAGGTAGTTTCTGCAAACTGAGTTCATTTTCTATACCTACAGTGTGATATTTCCTGTTTGTTTGACCTCAAACTGTTTTCCTCCAAAAATCCTGCTCCATTCAGTGTGCAGAAGGGGCAGCTCATGAGCAAGTATTTAATCCACTGTTTTCAAATTGTTTTTTACTGTGTGATGAAGTGGTTGTAGTTCTGTGCTATCAAGGTGGTACTGAAACCCCAGTAAATAAAGGTAAAAATATCTACTTGTTTTAGAGGCCTGATTGGAGACATATCTGACCTGATACATCACCACAGCCACTGCTTTTAATGTCTGACCACAGCTCCAGCTGCAATAGGCAGTATCACTATTCCAGCAAGACTGTCACACTGTCTCATTTTGGGCACTTAAAATGTGAGGATCCTTCAAGGGGTGATCATTTTGGAAAAAAACCCAGTGTATCTGACTTCTTGATTATCAGTGAAACTCTCTGTAGGAGTCAGAGGTAGCATCTAATTACCAGGGTGGCATTTAATGCTCTTAAGCTAAAGAACAAGGAATCTTCTTATCACTCACAGCCTTTCATCTCCTGATATAAATGGTGCACAGGTTACTCAGACAGCTTCCCCAGAGCAGGGCTATATACTGAATAAAGTGTCAGAGCAGATAGGGAAAAGGTATGAGACCATATACTTAAACTGTGACACTGTTTAACTTCAGGAATTACCTTTACAACCTTATCAGTATTTTGAAGTTGATTTTGCATGGTGATTTCCTAAACATTAAGGATAGTAAAAAGAGCTACTAATCACAAAGTCCATTATGTGATGATGTTGATAACACATGTTTTAAAGTCAGGTAAAAACTGTCAAGGGTCTTCACACCAGCTTTTGCTGCTTGAGCTAATGGAAATGCTGACACTAACAAAGGTACTGTTTCCTTTCTCTTATATATTACCTTTGTCCCAGTGTCCCAATAGTTAGATGATTTAGATTAATTACACAGTTTTCTTCTGCAAAGTAAATGTTTTGAAGGCATATTTCTTGGAGGTTACTGGGTTTGGGATCACCACTGGTTTTGATGTGCTATTGATAATGGAAATGTCAGAGCAGATGGTGTCAGAGTGGCTTTCCTCAGAGGACTCAATTACAGATCTTGGCTCTGCCACTGCTTTGCTGCATGCCCTGGGCTGGTCATCTGCCTCTCTGCCTCCACCACAGATAGGTGAGGATGTAGCTCAATAGTGTCCTTATTGCCTTCTCTCATAAAAATTCTAGGTGTGTGGTTTTGTTTTGTTTGTTTGGTTTTGTTTACATATATATGTATGTGTGTGTATATTTTTTTATATATATCTATAGGGACCTGTTGGAACAGGTCCAGAGGAGAGCCACGGAAGTGATCAGGGGGCTGGAACGCCTCTCCTACAAGCACAGGCTGAGAGAGTTGGGGTTGTTCAGCCTAGAGAAGAGAATGCTCCAGGGAGCTCTTATTGCAGCCTTCCAGTATCTGAAGGGGGCCTACAAGAAAGCTGGAAAGAGACTGTTTACAGGGGCTTGTAGTGATAGGATGAGGGGTAGGGGCTTTGAACTTGAAGAGAGTAGATTTAGAGTAGAAATTAGGAAGACGTTCTTCACTGTGAGGGTGGTGAGGCACCAAAAAAGGTTATCCAGAGAAGTCGTGGATACCCCGTCACTGGATGTGTTCATGATCAAGTTGGATATGGCCTTGCACAACCTGGTCTAGTGGGAGGTGTCCCTGCCCATCTCAGGGTGGTTGAAACTAGGTGATCTTTGAGGTCCCTTCCAACCTAACCCATTCTATGATTCTGTTATTCTACATATGTACATGCAAATTATGTATATTCACAATATGTGTATATACACATGCACATACATATACACATACCTGAGAAAATTACATATACACATATGTAATCATATATATGAGTGCTCATTTTCATCGGGAAATTTTTTAGGAGCTTCACTGTCTTCTCAGAATCCAAGTACCTGCACATAGTAGGAGAAATCATAGGGGAGTATCTTTCAAAACAGGGATTAGATATCAGGAAAAATATGACCTGATTGCAGTGAGACAGAAGGGTAAGTACAGAGTTGCATTTTGTGCTGGATGTTTTCTCCCATGCATTGCTTTTTCTTAAATTATTTTTAACCTCTGATGTTGAACTGCAACTTCATTCTTTTTCTTCTTTAACCTCTGAAATTAAAAGATTGCTCTATTTTTATTCTCATCATCAGTTCATACCCATCCTGCCTTCTGAGGATTGACCAGTAAGTTTTCATAGAATCATGGAATGTTAGGGGTTGGAAGGGACCTCAGGAGATCACCAAGTCCAACAGCTCTGCCAGAGCAGGACTGTATGGTGTGTTAGACTGTATTTCTCGTGTTTGCTTAGTTGTTTTTTTCCTTATATGCAATTAATTTATGTTTTAAGTTTTGTAAATACAATTTGGAAGAAAAGAAACATACTTCGAAAAAAGTAACTTTGATGTCTTTGATCTGAAGTAGTCAAACCTTCTCTAAATAAAGTTTAGAGTGACATCTTGTGGTAATGTTGATTTCAACTATACATAATTGTTGGTATTTATTTTGTCCACAGTAAGCATAGTGGTTTCTGTTTGGTATTACTTTATTTTGTCCACAGTAAGCATAGTGTTTTCTGTTTCAAAATGTTATGGTTTGCTTGACTTCTGATTATCGCTAAGACTTCTGTGAGATCAGAGAAAACATTGCTATGTGGTGTAAGGGTTTTACAGGTATGCTTTACATTTTACTGGATGAAGTTTATTCTGAGAATACTTGTGAGTTCCTAGTATTTTGAACTCCAAATCAAGTTGTTTTAATAATCTTCCAGCCACTGACTGACAATCTTCTGGAATTGCTCAAAGAGTTTCAACTAGCCATGATGCCCAAGCAAACAGGAGCACAACATTTTTTTCAGCAGCATCTGTTTGTGCTAATTCATTAGATTTGCTTAGTTTTAGGTAAAGATAAATATGTCCAGGAAGGACATGGTGGATTTGTCAATGTGAAAACAAGTGAGCCTATTTAAGATCTATATTTAAGTTCTCCGTATGCTCTCTACTTATGAAACATCCTCCAAGGTACTAGGTGGTGTAAACATACCAACAACAGACCTCATCCAAATGCCTGCCATGTGTTCACAAAGCTACAGTTTTCTGCAGTATATATAAACAAAATACAAATCTCTTCAATGCAAGGTGGGGATGTAGAATGGTTTCATGCTCGGAAGCTTAAAGGATTTGGGAAAACGTGAGATTTGCTTTCTCTTTCAGGAAGTCCTGTGCAGAAATGTGAGAGTAACAACCCTACACAGAGTTACTGTCAGGTCAAGCAAAGTACTGCTTGGTACAGTCTCTTGCTCAAATCAGCCTTATAGAGGCTCCTGTCCCTCAACACTGAAGAGGAGAAAGATGCTAATATTCTGCTGTGTCAAGTTTTAACTCTATAAAAATGGTGATTAATGCTACCATAGTTATGGTATGTTAATGTTAAATACTTTGCTGCAAAATTAACCTTTCAATAGAAGACACTTGCCGATTCTAAGAAACAGATTCTGCTTAGGAGAACAGATTGATTAATGCGTGTCATAAGGAATGTCCCTCTACCACTGCTCCGTGGCACATCACTCATAACATGAGGTCCCAGGTCTGTGCGTTATGAACATGGGAGACTTTATTCAGAAAGGATTCTGTGTTTGCGTAATTCAGGTTTTTGTTGGAGATATTTTGATCATGTGAGAGTGCCAGTGCTGGGCAAATGATTCATGTGTTATGCTAGCAATGTTAAATATTTTTAGTTTTGTGGTAAAGCACACAAGGAACATAAGACCCAAGAAGCCCAGCTTCATGATCCTAAAAGGGCCATCTGCTGACCTGATTTATAAATTTGATGGAAAAATAAAGATGTGATGTTTTCAATTATGATGAATATTTCGCTTGCCTGCCAGAATTGTTTCTGGTTAATAACCAAGTACAAGTTAAGCTGTTAGCATAATCTTAATACTGATGTAGATTTGGTGTAAAACTAAACAAATTATTTGGATAGCCTATCAGAATGGGCTAGCTGATTAAATTTCTCGAGTATAGTTCTGGAAAAGCCTATAAAAATTGTATTTGAAGTACGCAGAGTGTTTTTAAATGACATGTTTACAGGGATTACTCCAGAGATTTCCTTGGCAAAATGCCTCAACCCATTCAAAAGTGACTCTTGAAATAGTAAAGAAATTTGTAGATACAGTTAGGTACTAATCTTGTTTAAATGACCTCTCTTTTTGTCACAAGAAGAAATGACTGGTGGTGATGTTTCACGGTAAAGGAAAGCTATCTGCTCCTTCTCTTTGGTTTCTGCTGCACAGACAGCAATGTCCCTGTTGCAGTTCTTCAATGGCTGCTCGGTGAGTTTTATCTTGTTATGGATCTAATGTTCTCTAATAGTTTTCATTAGAGCAAGTAGTTTGCTCGAGTAAGAACTTCTGAGTACAGTACTCCATACTGGGCGGGATGTCTTGAAAATAAGCGCTCATCAGTTAGACAGTGTTTGGGTGGGAGGAATAGCTGTTTGAGGGCTTAATTACTGAATCGTCTGAACTCCAGCCAGCTATTCGTATCCTCTTTCAGCAGTATAAAGCCAAAATCTTACTGTGCTGTGATCACTTAACTCCCCTGGCTCATTTTGTCAGAATAAAAGCAAGATGTATCAATTTTGACCCAGATTTTGTGGCAGTACTCCCCTCTCTGCAGCTCAGAAGTGACAGGCTGCCTGCAAGATCCTCCAATATTATCAGCAGCTGAAGCAAACTTTTAAATGGAGGTTGCTGAAGGAGACCGAAGTCACCCACAGAGTTTGGGTTCTGTTTCTTTAAGTAATTGCTTTCCACCCATGTAAATCCCTCTGGGGTTTATTTTGGATTAAGTATTCCTTGCTTCTTCTGTAAAACTCTTGTTTAATATTCATGTGTGTTGTTAAACAGCTGCTGCATCCCTCTCAAGAGCGGAAAGAGGGAATGTATTTCAGTAACAAATGAAGTGATACTTAAATATGTCCCTTGCCTACTTCAAAGCAGCAGTATGGGAGTTAATTAATATTTATCAAATGCACTAAAGTTTTGAATGAGAGGCACTTTGATTGTGCAAAACATTGCTTGTTTATTTAGAGCTTTTTTACTTGGCCGTTTTGACCATTGCTAAATGCACATGAGAGTAACCACACAAAACTTGTTATAATGCTGACGTGATTTCTCGTCTCATCTTTGAATGGGAACGGTGTCAGGATGGACTTTGCAAAGGTGTAATAATTTCAGAAATGTAAGTACTCAACCTGCAAAAAACGCTCTTTAGTTGCATGCATGGCATTTTGCAATAAATGATGATACAAAAAGGTTGTGTTAACACAATGCAATATGGAGGGAACTTGATAGGTTTTTATGACATGTTCTTCTTCGTAAATTTTTTGATTAGAAAACCTAATTCTTTTGCCTATTTTGTAATTATTGCAAGGTGTTTATGAGCAGGAGTTCCAACTGCTTTTCTGTATAAAGCTTCTTTGGATGAGGAATTAGCCCTTTTAGACTGTTAATTTTTGCTCATAGCACAGGATGTATAAAGCATTCTAAAATGGATGTGTTATGTAAGGTCAGCATTATAGTTCATGAGTTGATATCTGAGTTTGCAACAAGGACAACAATCAGAGAGATTCAGGTGGTCTACAGAGTAGTGCCTCTTAATTTTGAAGACCACAGCTTCACAACCCTCCTCTGGAATAGGGAGATAACTAATAACTCATTTAATCCAAGAGAAGTTTTAGATGTCTATGTGTACAGTGATCCCTAACTCTGTATCTGACTACAGTTCAGTGTCTCCATTTGACACCTAAGCAGCACCCCAGTACATGTGTTTGGGGAGAATGAGGCATCTAATATCTGTGTCTAAATAACAGAGAAGCCCCCCAAGGAGTTCCATCCTCGTGGCATGATGCCCAGCTGTCCATGGCACTGCTGGGACTTTGTTTACAGATTACCAAACACAGATGATCTGAACAAAGGCTTTAGTGACTGACCCAAGACCTCATAGGACACTTGTGACTGAACAGAGAGCTTAACTGAGGAATCCATGAGATCATCCAGATTTACATTGTCAGGCTAATGTTACAATGGAAAGCATTTTCTGGCTTTGTTCTCTTGAAGAGAATTTAGACCCAGTCAAGGGTCTATTCCTGTTCTGTTATCTTCACTGTGGAAGATGGGATAGGATATCCACCTAGAGCAAGAGTGTGTCAGAAAATATCAAGCATTAATGAGAAAATGGAATGTATGAAAATAGGAGGGGACAATGACATGTTCATAAATATGTAGTTCTGTGTTTTTGCATTGCTCATCATAAATTGCCATTTTTATAAATATGGTAAGTACTGGAAATAATTTGTCTTACAGTTTGGTCAAATTTATGTCTATTTGCAGATGGAGCTGCCCTCTAGGAGACTTTTTACTGCCAGTCTTGCTTTGAGTGGTTCTTGCTCATAACCTGGAATCTGAGTGATTATGATTGAATAAACCACCTTCATGGGCTCTAATGCAACAAGGATCAATATTTTAATGGAAATACAAAATTTAACCCAGATATTTTAATAGTCTACTGAACTTTCCATTATCCCAACCACCCATGAGTGAGGGTACACTGATTTTTGTTTGATTTCTAGTCTTCTGTGAGCTGAGCTAGGAGTAGAGGCCAGCCTGATGACTGTAACCTACAGTTGTGTATTAACCACAGGCCAAAAGAAACTGCAGGGTGAGATTTGGTCCACATATATTGCACCTTAATCAGGCTGGCCTTCAGAATGAGAGTTATACCCCTGTATATAAGGGTAGAACTCTCTGTAGGCAATGGAAAGATACAGTTTATTTGACAGCAGAGATCCTGTTTGCCAGAGCTGAGCTGACCCAGTTAGATTGGATGAATTGTGTACTAAGAATTCAAGCAAAGCAGATCAATAAGAACAGCAAATCTACAGGAACAGTGAAAATAACTACTGCTTTAAAACATACTTTTCAAAAAAATTAAATCTTCTTCTATGTGGAGCTGGTATTGTTTCTGAAATATCCTTATTTTTATGAAGAGGTACTCCCAGAGAAGAAGGAATAATCTTTAGTTGCAAGGTTATATTTATTTATGCAATGGATTTTTGTACAAATTTCAATATTCTTTACTTAGAGTCTGAACTGTAGACACATATTGGAGCACCAAGCCAAGAAAAATCCATCCTCTGAGTGGTGCAAAGTTTACATATGAGTGAGAGGGACAAGATTTCTCAAAACCTTTGTCATAGATTCCTGGGGATTAAGGGAGTTGTTGTGGTGACAGCATAAAAATCCCGGTTGATACTCCACAGAAATGAAAATACATCCATCTTTCATTGCCTACTTGTCTGAGACTATAACAATTGTTAGAGTAACTTAAAAAGAGGACTGTAAATATTGGATAAGAACCTCCATTACTTTGCTAAGATAATCACTGCCAAGGCTCTGGGGAAGGTAAGTGACAAGCACTAGTTGTTTAGCTTTGCTAAGTGTTTTGTTTACCATGTAAGACTTTTTGGCTTGGGACCACTTGCCAAGCACTAGTTTCCTGTTGCGGTGCCTTTCTATTATCTCTTATGTCACTCATGACCTTTTCTTCTGAGATCATTTCTTCCTTTTAAAATTTCAGTTCAAAGAGAAAATCAATAGAACCAGTCAGTAAATTTAAAGAGATTGCAAATTCAATATTTTATTCACTTCACTGTATTTTCACCTTTGGCCTCTGCAGTTGAGATGGAAGGGTAGGATTTGTGACTTTTTTGAGGAATCGCCTCCTCTTTGATGTATTGCTCCTCAGTCTCAGGATGTCAACTGTCTCCTGAAATAGCAATGTGCTGTGTGGTTTCCTTCAGCAATTGCCTAAAGAATTTGGGCTTTCCTGGTGTAACATTAAGATACATTGTGAAGGTCACTCTAATAATGCCATGAAGCTGGAGAACTACTGGTTTTCTCTTTGTACACTCTTCTCTTGCAGATTTGCTTTATGTTCACTGAAAAGAGGTACAAGAAATGAACTCCAGTGGCCTTTTGTCAAACACCAGATTCGTATTTTTGCTTTTAGCTTTGTATATTGATTTTCAGGTGGTGAGAAGATGGAAATCATGGGGATGGGGTTGTGAGGCATGATGCAGTAATAGTGCTATAATGATGTTATGCCAGGTACAGTTTGCATTTAAATGGTGAGTTGGCATTAAATGAAGACAACACTAAAGTAGTGGAGGACATCTGGGTAAACAAGAGGGCTACACCTGAACTTTCGCTAAGCAGTGTGGGTGGTAAGTAAAGGGTTAGAGATGAAGACACAGGAATGCTAGGACATGTATACACAATTCAAAGTGGATTACAAATTTGAACAGACTTATAAATAACTTATAATAACAATTGTGTCATGATTATACCGGGTTTGTGAGATAACCTGTACTAGCAAAATGCTCTTATCCAGCACTGCTTCTAAGGATAAATACAAGAACTGCAAGATTTTTCATTCAGAATTCATTTTCTGCAAGCTTTACACTGAAATAAATCTGATGTGAAAGTTTCTGGAAGAACCTTTTTTGAAACAGGACTTAAATCTTCATGGAAGACAAACATGTGCTAAGTCCTGCCAAAGGATAGGACATATGGGTGTTCCTGCATAGAAATCTCCTCTTCACAATTTTCAAACACATTTTTTAGGATTGTTATTCATTCAGAATTTCAGCTTCCTCCAGCTTCTTCAATGCCAGTCATCATAATCTGTTTGAAAAACAGTAGTATGAAAATAGTCAGGATGAAAAGGAAAATCTTATAGCTTGCAGTAGCTGCTCTGCCAGACCACTTCTTTTTGCTGCAAAAGAGCCTCAAAGAATTGTATTCCCTGAAAGTCACTGGTTATGAGAGAAATGGTAGTCATCTATCCATGAACATTGCTCATCACAGATTGCTATATTCTAGAACTGCATCACAAACTGCAATACCTTTTCCCAAACCAGAAACCATTTGATAGTTGTTGGGCAAAGAACAGTATTTTGAGGAGGCCTTCACTAAGCAATACATTTACAATAATTCTCACTAAAACACAGCATTTTGTTTTGAAGTACAGTTTCCATAGTGCAATGAAAAGCCTTCAAGAATTTGCTGTACATAGACTATATCCTTAAAAGCTCTCAGTGAGTGAATTCGAAACCTTTGGTGCATGTCTGCACATTTGAGGGTGATGGGGAATCTCTACTTCTGAACTTGATAATGTTCTCAGAAAACAGCATCCAGTAAAGTGGTGCAGATCACATGTGCAAGCAATATACACAAGTGCTAGGACTGAACAGATGGCTGATGAATGTGGAAGAAGCTGCAGTCAGCAAATTCTCAGCAGTTCACTTCAAGTATGATGATATGACAAAGTCACTCACTGCAAGGCAAGCAGGAGTATGGATTTCCAGCAAGTTAAACTAGCGGCCCCATGCACACACTCTCACTGTGCAGTAGACTACTCTCTGAGAACATACAGATACCTGAAATTTATTTGGAAATATGTTTATTTGTGAATTAATCTGGGAGCAGGCATGTTTCAATATGGTGGGACTCAATTATCTATACTGTAAAATTGCTTGAATGATTTCTGACAAAGTTTTGGTCCATCATTTTCCCAGACAATTCACAGCCCAGGAGTCATCCTCATTAATTCTTGTATGTGGCTGCTCTATTCTGGAGACTATGAGAGTTTTAAAGTATTAATCCAAACTCAATGTTAGAAGATGGTCCAAAGCATGTGTAATTGACCTGGCGTAGCTTGTGTATTGAAGGTGTTGGGAGACATCTCGCAAGTATTGTCAGAATATACCTTCAGATACTTCTTCAAATCATGCAGATTGTCCCCATTGATCTTATTTAAATATGTCATATTTTTTCTAGCATAAATTATATGCCTGGTAGCAGTCAACCAAACCTTGTTCTTGTGGCTAAATTTTATTTTAGGGGATCCAAGTTAATTGCTAGTCAATGCATACAAAATAAGGCTCATATATTCTTAATGACTACATGAAAACCAAAATTTTTAGAAATTTTTTTCATCTTTGAAAAGAAATGACGGCTCATAGTCTAAGTAGATTGAAGCCTTGACATCCAGGAAGCCAACTGTATCCTGATCTGCATCACAAGAAGCAAGGCCAGAAGGTTTAGGGAGGTGATTCTGCCCCTCTACTCCAATGAGACCCCAGCTAGAGTCAGCTCTGGGCAACTCAGGGCAGGAAAGAAATGGACCTCTTGAGCAGGTCCAGAGGAGGCCACAGCAGTGATCAGAGCACTGGAACCCCTGTGCTGTGAGGCCAAGCTGAGAGAGTTGGGGTGGTTCTGCCTGGAGAAGAGAAGACTGAGGAGAGTTTATTGTCGGTTGTGGTACTTAAAGGGGGCTTATAAGAAAGATGGGGTCAGTCTTTTTAGCAGGCCCTGTTGTGACAGGGCAAATAGTAATTGCTTGAAACTAAAAACCAGGAGATTACAATGAGGGTGGTGAGACTCTGGCACACATTGCCAGAGAGGTCATAGATGCCCCATCCCTGTGAACATTCAAGGGTCTCTGAGCAACCTGATCTAGATGCAGACACCCATACTCAATGCAGGGGGGTTGGATTGATGGCCTTTAAATGTCCCTTCCAACCCAAACCATTCTATGATTCTGTGATGTGAACATTGGCCATATTCACCATGAGAAAGCTCTCTTGGTAGCTCTGGTTTCATTCCCTGAGCTTGTGCAAACTTATCCTTCACTGTCCAGTGGGTGAATAATTTTGACAAGTGCTACTCTTTTCTGATCAAAGGTTGTAGTGAATAGTGTGTTTTTAGAAATAGAACTTCATCTTGACTAAAGCTCCGTCTAGACCACCTCCTTGATACTGCAAAAATCTTCATTTGACCTAGCAATCAAATAATTCCTGACTGTATTATCTCCAGTTCATTGATCCAGGAAACAAATTATTTCTGTTAAACACAAATATTTTCAATAAGTATTTTCTACATAACATTCAAAAGTTCAACATTTAAATAGGAAGCATTTTATGGTTACTTTTAGTGTTCTATAACATTTTGATGATCTTTGGTTTTTTGCTGTATTGAGTACAAACATGAAAACTGGCTTTTTCACAGTATCTGCATCACTTGAATTATTTTAAGGAAGTAAAATCTTGCTGTCCCAAATGTCAATAAAAGTCTACTTTGTCACAGCAATATCACAGTGATGAATGTTCAAGGGCAAAGCTTTGATTAATGACAGCTGCAGTCTGGATTTCACTGGTGGTGATTTTTACCTCCTTCCAGACAGCTGCACACTTACTGCAAGTATCTAACTAGACATATTTATTATGCCAGTTTGGTTAAATAGTCATATAAATTAAGCATATGGATACTTGTATAATTTGCATATGAAGCATGTGACTGTATTATGTGAATTAGGCTTCTAAGAGAAGTATATCCATGATTCTGTGGAAGTATTCCTATTTTGTTAAATTAAGGAGGTCCCTGATTAGGTTCCATAGGAGGGAAATCCCAGTCTGTAGAGGGTCTTGGGGGTGAAAGGATGCACTTTTCCTTTATTCAAGAGCACAGAATATGATGAATACAGTAAAAATTATTTAGTGTTTTAATGCACCCTTCCAAAATGCTGAGTTTGAGAAAGAATTAGGAAATTTTGGGTAAGTGTACTGCCTTTAAATATCTTCTTTCTTTTTTTTTTATGAACATGAAGTACTAGTCAGCATTTGTGCTGCTGAAGTCATTGCACAGGTTTGCAACTGTTTAATACTGTGGCAGCTGGGTAGAGTCAAGCTACTTCCAAATGCTGTTTTTACCTGTAACCATTACTATAATGTAATGAAACCGGTGGTTGTGCAGCGATTGTTGGGAAATTGTATTTTGTCTATGAGAAAGCTGCAGAGAAATCATCAATATGATCTACAACCCACATCCTGGATATTTTGTTGTACAACTATTATAACTGTAAGTTGGGTGACATGGTGTTAAGTTTGTCTTTCTCCACTTTATGCCCAGGAGTCTCCTGCAAGCTCCCCGCTCCATTTCTATTACTATCGTCTACTCATCCCTTTAAATATTAGCATTTTAAAGCTACCCACATAGAAATTCTTTGCTATTCTAAACATATGACAGAAAATAATACAAAAGAGTTGGCAGATACCAAACATGCCTTGGGTCTTTGCTGTGCTCCATCCCCTGACCTTGGCCCTGTCTGAGCAAGATTTCCATCCCTATTTGGCATCACCATGCTTGCCCCCTCCTTGCCCCAGGTGCTTCCCCCATCATGCACTGTTAAATATGGTGTTAATCCTGATTTACCTTCAAAAAACAGAGCAAAAATCTGACCTCACAAAAGGAACGTCCCCTTAATAATATTTTTGTGTGTCTGATCATGTTCAGCAGTGTTGCAACACAGATAGATGCACAGTGCAGTTTAAGGATTCAAAATTAATTTCTAGTGTGAGCTACTACGGTCAGTCAAGGTGCAAACATGGCTCAAACAATCATTTTTTGTTTAGGGGCTACCGTCATGGAGCAGGAGTAAAATCCTGCCAGGTGGTTCTAGAGTCTCACACACCACTGCAGAGACAAGTTTTTGAGCTAGGCAAAATGCCTGGCTCCCCCATCATTGACAGATACAGATAAATCAATGCCATTGCTCCCTTTTTCTTTTGTGCACTATTAAGTGCCTTCTCTTCACAAGCAAATGAATCAAAGTGTGTGGTAGTCTCTAAAATGAAAGTCTGTAAAGAAATATTTTCTTTCCTATTGTTTATTTTCCTTTCTATGCATATACTACACTCTGCTCCTTAAGACAAGTAATTATTGCATGTGATGCAGGTTTTTTGTGGGGGTTCTCTTGAGGGGAAGAGTTATAGCACATTAATTTCTTTTCTTGTGCATGAGCAAATATGAGAACAGTGAGTAAAACTTGTCACCAGGTGGCACCATTAACCTAAGTTATATTTCAGCTAGGTAACTACAATGAAGTTTATGTTCAAAAGGAATTTGGTAGAAAGCTCTTTTCACCTTTTTTTCAGTGTCTAAATAAATACATAGTATGTAAAAAAGGCCAAAGTCGTCTTCCATTCACTAGCACATTTAAAATGATTTCATGCATTTGCAGTGTTATAATCTGGAGAACAGTATTCCACATTTTGTGTACAGTAAGTGGAATGTATGCCTATATTTTTCAATAAAGCCCTTCCTGCTTATGTATTTTGCAAAATACTACATATCTGTTCGATCAAGAAGCTACATGGCCCTCTCCACCTCAAAACTGCTGCAGCCCGTTATCTACTTGTGCTGCTTCTCAGCTCTTGCAGGATGGTGTAGCTGTTGTCTGGAGCAAAGAATAGCTTGAGTCAAAAAGAGTTTCTTTTGGTAGAGTTGGATTCCTTTCTAAATGTCTTTTGGTAAATTTTATCATCTTGATCCTAAGATGGTAAATGTGATTTTTTTTTTTCTAAACAATGAGATTAACCAAATTATAGGAGACTAGGGTGATTTGGAAAACCTCATACTCTTGTTCTTCTTCTGATCGTGTATTAAAGAAACACAAACCGTCAACTAGTTTTTTCTCAGTACGCTAGAATATTTAGAGCAGTGTTTTATTTATAGCCTTTGAGATTCTTTAAAGCATGGTTGCAAGAAGCAGCTTGTTCCCAGTTAGCTCACAAACATAAGTAGGAAAGCTGAGATTTATACTTAAAAAGATTATTTCATTAATTTTTTATTAGAATGAAACCGTGAAAAGGATATTGCTCATGTGAACTGTGAATTGTAAGGTCACATTAAAACAATAGGTTGGTTATACTAGAACATATGCTTTGGTTTCAGTGATTTCTAGGGCATTATGAGGTAGGGTTGTGTTGTACTAAATTGCAAGTCATGCTGTAATTTAAGTCATACATATTTTATGTGTTTTCTTGCCTTTGCTTGCTTCTCTGGTCAGCTGTGAATGTCAAGGATTATGCAGTCTTTGTGTCAGTGTCCAGTCCTTGCGTGCATGGTTGAACAGAGTCTCTCTCCTTAGAGATACTAAAAATCTGAGTGGATACAGTTCCGAGGAACTCAATCTAGTTAACACTGCTTGAGCAGGGATGTTCGGTAGGTGGTCTTCAAAGGTGCCTTCCAACCTCAAACATTCCCTGATTCTGTGTCTATCAGAAGAAAGGTTTTGGCAAGCAGAGCTTCTGAATTTTGGCAATTAAGCCTGCAAAATGTCCCATGTGGAAACTGCAGAATTATTCTCAGGTAGAGTCCTTGTTCGTGAAGATAGGAGCAATATGCAGAGCATTTGGAAAGAACAATTCTCCCAAGATTTGCATTACCAGGCATTTTTTTACTGATGTTTACTCATTACAACAACAGTAGATAATGTAAATGTCCATTTGTCTTCATCAGCTAACAAAGCAGAAAATATGCATCATTACATAGTGCATAAAAAGTAGAAAATAATACGATATCTTAAAGAAAGAAGCATCTTGCAAAAATATTGTCAGATATAAAAAACTTCTGTAGATACATACTTTTCTTTCCAAGTTTCCATGTGCTGACTCACTGGACATTTTAAATAGCAGCAATAACACTTGTTCCAATGATCGTGTAAGGAAGAAAGGCAAGGTTTCTAGAGAGAACAAGATCAGGCAAGTAAGGGTTTTTTCACTGAAGATGGGATTGACTGGAAGAGAGACTCTCTATTTCTGATTTTATTGGTTTATGTCATAATGGCAATTGGAAAAAGTGACATTATCAAATGCATCTGAGGTAAAAAAGAAAGCTATATTTTTTCACAGTTTGAAGGATTCAAATGGTGTATCAGGTCATGGGAATATTAATCCTGATTTTACTTGTATGTGTTTTTCCAGTTTCTCTTACTTATAGATAAAGACATGGACATGATAGCAAGAGGGAAATGAACCCTGTGTGTAGATAACAACCCTTTACCTATGTTGCTGTCTTCAGTAGAATCCTCAGCACCATAAAACCTAAATAATATAAATTCTAAAAATAAATCCTAAATTCCATGGTGTCATAAACCATTCATAATAATTTAACACTTTTTTTCACTATTTTTTTCCCTTAATTACCCTTTGTTTCTTTGTATTTTTTCACATGTATGTGTTTTTTTGGTTTAATTTGGGTTTTGCTTTTTTGTCTTTTAATTTCCCGTGTTCAGTAGCAATATTTCGTACAGTGACGTTGTGATTTCCAGCAAGTACTGCAAGTACTGAAATGTTTTCTTGGGCGTGATGCTGCAGGCAGCTGCCTGTGTTTATAACTGATTCCATTCCTGACAGCTTTGAATTATTGCTGTTTGCTTGCCTGCAAGCCTTCAGTGAAACTGAGATTCTTGCAGAAGCCCTGATATGTCAGGAAAACTGTGGGCAAAGCATGAGAAGAAAGCAATTTATCCATCACTGACAGTCTGGCAGTGCATGACAATCTTTAATTGCGGGGTCAGTGGTGAATTTTGGCAGTGGCAGTTTCATTAGGCATGGTTTCAGGTCAAAGTGTCTGTATGACCTTTACACCTCCTATATCCTTATAATAGTGTACCTATACATGTACAGCCAACACATGCATAGTCAATATCTATTCTTCTGTTACAGGTTTGCATATAGGTTATTATTTATATATTTATATTTATTTGTGCAAAATATAGCAGAATTGACAGGTGATTAATTTAACCGAAATAGAGCTGCTCTGATTTAAACTATTCCAGATCAGGAATAGTGATTGATTTTTTAATATTGGTTGTTTGGGTTTTTTTTTTAATAAATCTGAAGTAACAGAAGTGATTTATAAATTACATTTATACTTGGCAAGGACTACTGGCTGAAAAAGAATCATAAAATACCTTGAATTGGAAGGGACCCACAATGATCACTGAGTCCAATTCCCTGCTCCTCACAGAAGTACCTAAAACTAAATCATATGACTAAGAGCATCATCCAGACACTTCTTGGAACTCTGAGAGGCTTGGTGCTGTGATCACCAGAAGGAAACATTACAAAGGTTTAAAGTCAGTGTTATCTAAATCTGGCATTTTGCTTCCCAACAGAATGTAGCTAAAAATGTTATAAAAAATTGACTCCACCAGCCCCAAAATAATGGAAACATCAATTCTGAAAGCAGAAGCGTTTTTCCATTTTAAGGTTAGATGAGGCAATGTATTAAACACAAAATTTTAGCCTACTTTCCTAAGAAACCAGAGCTTATGAATCTCTATGGGTAGGGTATGTGCTGATGCGTTTCATTCTCTCATTTCTATTCCATTCATAACTTTTCATCAACTTTAACCAATTTAAGTTAAAAAATATTGCTCTGAGAGGTCTCCTGAAAAGTTGCCACTATTTCCTAGATTTTATAGGTGAAGAACTGCTGTTCAGGAAAAGCAGATGTCGAATTTGTTCAGGTATTCAGAGATCCACACACATACCTGTGTTATCCAACAGGATATTTAAAAGCTTCTTCCACTTCTAACCATATTCTGAAGTGAAAAAACATAGCCATTGAATTATCCTTCCTTTAAAATTTTGCAACCAGCTCTTTAGTCAAGCCTCTGTTCTGGACCTACTTCCTGACATACTGGTGGGAAGTGGGAGAACCACTGGACCACTCTGGTTCATGTTGTTGGGTTTTTCTGCTCTTCCTGTTGCATCCTTACAGAGTAATTCCGAGTCCAGATATCAACATGAGTGTGTCCATCCAGCATTAACTCCTCTGACAGTACTGCTTGGTGGGTATTTCTGCCCTGTTTCTGGCACATCTGTTGGGAATTTGTGCCTCCTCCTTCTGAAGAAGTGTTTCTGTGCTGGCTGCAGGAGCTTTTATTTCCACTTTTATTTCATATTGTACACTAAAGAGCAGCATGTTAGAGGGTGGTTTTAATGCTGAAGAAAAGTGGACTCTGAAAAGATTTCAGCTTCTTTTCCAAATTCTTGTGGGAAAATATAAAGGCATTTCATATGTCACTGAACTAGACAGTAGCTGACATAGTTTCCTGTTTGGGGAATGGAAATGTATGTACCCACTTGCTTTCAAGGCATGTTACTGACTGAGCTACCTAGTGACTAGCACAGGTCTTCCATTCTGCCTGTCTTCCCAAATTTGAATTTTCAATCATCTCCTCCTCTTCTGGTTAATGAATCCAATGGAGCTGAATTTGATCAACTTTTTGATCAACACTTCCTCCAAGCAAGAAACACAGAAACACAGAAATGTCTGGGTTGGAAGGGACCTCTAGAGGTCATNATTGGTCTTCTGGGCTGCAAGCACACACTGGCTGCTCATGTCCAGCTTCTCATCTACCAGCACCCCCAAGTCCTTTTCTGCAGGGATGCTCTCTATTGCCTCTTCCACAAGATAAATTGTCACAATGCCTGACTCATGCTTGTTTACAAAATTTTTGAAATCGGTGTAAATTTCAATTTTGCATATTTTTCTGCTTTGTTTTACTAGCTACACATCAAAGATATCCAAGAACTTTCTGGAATAGCAAACTCCTAAAATTTTCACATGCAGCATTGTGACTGGTTTCATTGTCTTTTTAATTTTTAATTGATTAAATTTTAATTGATTAAGAGTTTAAATCAAATTTGAAAAGGATACTGATCACCCAAATAATTGTGAAAGCTATTTTCCTTGGATATAGCTAAAGGAGCTTATGGTATAATGTAAGGAAAGATAGACATTCCAACAGAGGCAGATTCTAAGGGTGCACAAAAAGGTGGGCATGGTGGTGTTTGGCCACTTTTTCATAAATTCCAAATAAATTTAGGCTTGTAAGTATTCCAAAAGGCTTTATCTTCCTCATGGAAGTTAATAATTGGGTTTGAGTGTTGAGAAATGCAATTCCAGATACAGTAGTACACAACTACTTTCAGTGTGGTTACAGAGCAGTGACTGTGCATTAAGGTAAAAGGGACAATGCAAAGTCAGTCTCTGTTCCTTGTACCTGTGAAAACTTCACCCTGGCCTCCTGCACATGTTGGGCAACCCCTGGAGCTTGTTCTTCAGAAAACTCCTCTGATTCCTTCCTGTGCCATCAGATATCCTGTTGACCAGAAAACTGTTCTGCCGTGCTTAAACTACTATT
Source organism: Chloroceryle aenea (assembly GCA_013399075.1). NCBI lineage: Eukaryota > Metazoa > Chordata > Aves > Coraciiformes > Cerylidae > Chloroceryle > Chloroceryle aenea. Next base: position 125,312 of record VWZY01013661.1, on the reverse strand, counting down.
TGTGAGAAGGGATAGCCAACTTGGTGTGTTTGCATAAGTCCCCTTCTTTACAGCCAGAGGCTGTTTGCTTACCTCCCACTCAGGACGACTGTTTCTCATCTGGTCTCTACCCTGTTTGGTTTTACTTGTCGCTCTGCTGCAAATTAAAAATTCCCTGAGTTTAGCTCTTGATTACACTTGAATACAAAAACTTTTCTGGCTGCAGTTCACAGGGAAGGTCAACACTATAACCGAAAGTAAAATAGTTGAGCATAGGTGCCTGTGTCTATGTCTCTGCATGGGTGCAGGCATCGGGCTGGTGAGGGTGGCTGAAGTGCTGCCTGGGTAGAAGCCTAGGCTGAATCATGTTCAATGGAACAAGTTTCTTTCCTTTTTCAATTTGTTAGTGTAACCCTAACTATGATGTTCTCCTTGCCATATAGGTAGCAAATGGATAATTCTATAGAAACTTGGTTTACAGCTATGGATGATTTCTGTGCATAGTGTTTATTGTATTGCTTTTTTTTTTTCTCAGACTTCTCTTCCCCCAGTACACCTGTACTCCAGACATTTTATTTCACCAACACGGATCTATGAAATGAGAGGGGATTTTTTTTTCCACGTGGTTAGTTGTTTCTAACTTTTAAACATGTCATATTTAAAGGAAATATGTCACTTAAGCATCTCTGTTTTAAGCAACCTGTCTTTAGCTGAAACACTGGTGATTCTTCAGGAAGAAATCTAGAGGATGAACACAAATTAGAAGAATAGAAGCATCCTGGGAAATAATAGGCATTACTGCTCTTCTTCTCATTCCCGTTCCTTACTTCTGGAAATAGATTAGATTAAGGTTTATGTAATCCTAAAAGACACGTGATCAGAGAAAAAATAAAACACATCCAAAATTCACTCTTACTTTAATGGAACAGTAGTCTGAAAGGGAAATCTTGCCAATAGCTGCATCTGTGCCTTTTCCAAGATGGTGATAAAAAAGCAAAAGAAATTTCTTAATTTTCAAGATAGCTTCACAAAGAAAGCAACCAGACATGGAACCATCTCCCACTCTTCTCTGCCATCAGCTCTTGCCTGTGACGTCTTTGGATGCCCAAGAGACTAGTCAGTCTGATCCACATCACCCATGTAACAGGGATGAAAGATACTGCTCCATCTACAAACTTAAGCTCACGGTAAGTGCATCCTTTTACTAAGTCATGCAATATTTTCATAATAAAAAGTGTTAGAGCCTTTTTTTTGTTGTTTTGTTTTGGATTTTTTTTTTAATTATACTGAAGCACAAAGTTGTTTGCTTCTGCCAGTTATGAATTTAGTAAATGAAGAAAAGGCTGCAACACAGTGTAAAAAGATGTGTTTGTGAAGATTATGTATCATGAAGTGCAAGAGTTGATATTTCTTTCTTTTCTTTTTCAGCTCTCTGAAAATGAAGAGGACAATTTGAACATTATAGTCTGAGAATATTAATAGGGACATCTGACTCTTGAGCGGACAAAACTGGACCAGTCTGCTCATGTGGCAATGAATTATGAGCAACAGAAAAGGTATAATTTAAAATTACTTCATGTTCTCGGTATGAATAGAAAGAATATGTGCCAGTGGGAACTTTACATCCAGTTTTTAAATTAGAACTCTGCTAAAAAAACACCTAAAGCAAAAAAAAAAAACACAAAAAACCCACCCTAGATTTAATCTATGACTCGATGGTCTCAATATATTCACCAATCTGGAAGTTTCTTTGTGTTTCTTTATTCCTTTAATCAAATCTTAGTTTTTGTATAACAAGCACATTTTCCTTCTCTCTTGGGGTAAAAGCACCTCTACTCCCAATTACTAAATCTCAGTTACAGTTCATTTACAGCAGAAAGTCAGAATTTAGATGAAGTTTCAGCATCTTGGTGGTCATTCAGTCAGGACCAGAGAATAAGGTCATGTTTTGACAGCTGGAAAGGCATCTGATTGTCAGACGCAACATATGAAAGATCAGCTCAAAGACTTGAAACCAAACAAGTGTTTTGCACTTGATTGGTGTGAATTTTATGTTCATGTTTTGGTCTGATTCCACAGACATTAAATGAAAGCCTACATTTGTGGTGGCACAGAATCAAAATCACTCTTGGCCAGCTGGATACCACATGCCTGTCTTGAATTCAGAGGATTATTACACTGGATCATTAAACTTATAATTTAATGCTCATTATACCTGAAGAAAGTATTTTCCTTTCTTGATAGTATGTCTTTTTCTATTTTTCTTAATGCAAGTTTAATAACTATCAAGCCTTATCTTTCCCTTAAAAAAAAACTGCTTTAAATGTAATGGAAAATGTGTATTCTTGAGAAATCAATAATTCTGTCATCCAAAACACATTGTCATCAACACTGAAGGTTAAGTTTCATTGCATTTGGATTCAAAATTATGGAAGGTATTCGGCACTAAAATGTTTTCTCTAGAGACCAAAGAAAGTGGAACAGTCTTCACGGGGCCTTTCCTACAGACATCTCACAAGATGTCTGTTCCTTATGGCCAGAAAACAGTGGTCCATGAGATGTCTATGCTGACACTTATCCACAGGCTTTTAGCAAGGTACTGCAACTGGTTCTTAAGTTCTGAAAACTAATCCTGGCATTTTCTGGATGTATGTCTGTGTAGGCAAATTTATCTTTGCTATTTTCCCATCTGAATATCTGATCAAACTGGGTTGATAAAGGTGGGTATCAAATGATCACACTTCAGAGCACTCCTTACACTCTTCTTTACCTCCAGATATAGTACTCTGCCATTGTGAAGGGGCTTCATTACATTTTGCAGAGGAATTAGCCTTTACAAGAAAAGGGTCAAATTCTTAGTAATGTAAAAGATACATCTCTGTGAGGTGGGAAGAGTGACGTGAAGGTTTCAAGAGGGCATTGCTAGAAAGTTTTGTGATCTTGGGAAGAGTCTGAAAATAGAACTGAGATGCATTGAAGCTAGAGAAAGTTTGTGGTGCAAAGAGGTCACAGAGACACAAAATTCACACAAGACTCCCCTGGTTTAGCTGTGCTCTGTATTGTCTTTTTACATGTCAAAGAGCCTTCCTGTTTACCATGTTATTTTAAGACACTTATTTCTTTCCTACATCATTTAAGTTGTCCAGAGCCTCAGGTTACATCCTCAGGAGAAGAATACTCTTGGATAAAGTGAAAATAAACCTGGTTACTTAAGAACAAGTGGACTACACAGAAGTTAATATTTCTACAAACATAGGTGAAGAAATATAAACAAGATTTACTTTTCTTATACCCAGATTAAATCAGAAAGATCTCTGTCTGCCTTTATCTTGTAGACTTTCTCTAAATGCTTTCCTGATGCACACCTTCTAAGTGATTCTTTTATTTGTGCATGTCTTACATTTCAGGTGTACATGCGTCAAAGCAAACTTATTCCTAGCTGAAAGCATTAGCTTATCAGAGTTGACCTTTAGGAAGTCCCTCAGAGGATCTTAATGGGTTTATTCTTTACCCTGGAGATAAGTACTTCTTTTCCTCTCATACTTCTGCAATATATTTTCAGTCAGCCAAAACGAGGGAGTTTCATATCATAGACTAAATAACTCTTGCAATATACTGACTATTCAGCAGCTCTTTGACTTAATGAAGATCACCTTCTCTCTGATTCAGTGTCTTCATTCATGGAAGTTTATATTTTGTATCCGAGTATGTGGTATTTTATAGCTATGCATCTTTATATAAAATGTACTTAATATAAACATTTCAATGGTACAGAGGTATGTAGGTGGCTGAGACCAGTTAGAATAGTAATTAAATAGTTAAATAGAGTCACAGACTTGGCATAACTAAGCCTTAGCAACTTTCTTCTATGTAACACCAACAGGCAGCAGTAAGTCTGGGAGAGATTCCTGGGGAAATACACTCATGGTTTTGATGAAGGGTACACAGAAATCAGAGAAAAGAGGGAAGAGGAAGAACTCAAAGGATTGAGTAAGGTAAAAGGTAAAGGAGATGGTCTGATGAAACTGAATACAAAATCAGCTCACCGAGGAGAAGGAGGGAAAAAAAAAGGTGAAAAGGAGAGAAGCATTGAAAATAAAGGAGAGAAAAGTTGTAAGATTAAAAGTTTTAAAAGGATTGTCCAACAGAAGGAAATGTGTAAGTGAAAGGAGGACATAAGAATGGTTGTATGCAACATCTCAGTTTAGACTACTGAATCTAAAGGACAAGATGAATGAATCTTAGGGTGACATAAATCCTGTCACAGAATAGTCCGTTTTTCTCCATTTGGTAAAATTCTGTTTTACCAAGTGTACAAGAATATTAAGATTTTTCATTATAATTGTTACATGTTGACCATGTAAAAAGGAAATACTGTGTTCTCCTCCCTCAAGACACTCTTCCTGACTTTCCTCCTGCCTTTCTTTTAACATAGGAGACACATTAGTTGTTCCATTCTTGCAGCTCAACTCAATGTAAAGAACTAGGACAGGAGAACTACTGAAGACACCCAGGATAGTATTGTATGATTCCCTTGGCTTTTGAAACCATTCCAGGAGATATTAGCTATACCTATTTGTCTGACTGCAGCTACTGCCAAAACCAGTGATGCAAGACCCATAAGATCCTGGGTTCAGAGGGAAGACTGCTTCTCCTCAGTGGAAGCATTTATTAAAAAATATACAAATACTGTGATGACTAGGGTTATCTTGGGGGTGTCTACATCTTGGTGTGTTTGACTTATTACATGCTTTGGATATTGCCAGAAACTAGCTGAGCTTTACAAATGCCAGTTCCTTCCCGAAAGAGTCTGAATGGGAATTGACTCCTGGGAACAGCAACAGACCTCCTGAGAAGGTCTTTGGGGCCTCCATTGCATCTCCTGCTTGGCTGGTCTGATGGATGCCTAGGAGCTTTGAACAAATAATGGTCAGTGACCTAATAAAAAAAGAAGTATGGGTATAGGTTGCGCACCCAAACAGTAGGATAGGCAAGGATGCAAACCAGACTTTATTTTATACATTATTTCTGCTACAAATCCTTACATACAGCCCTTTGGAGAAAAATGCATCTTAGTTAGGCACAAGATAAGTGAAGGCCAAAGTTCTGCATTTGTTTGTGACAGAGTTCAGTGTGTAAATCACTTTGACTTCTGCTCTTGCTTGCTTTTAATGCATTGCTTCAGAGCTGTTATTTTTTGTGGTGGATAAAATGCATTTGGAAGATACACCGGATTTTCCCGAGTAACACAGGTTGTTTGCAACTGCAGAAAGAAATTGAATATTGCTTCCTTACAAGACTCCTTGAAGTCAGTATTATCATTTATCACAGTCCATCACAGTCATGAGAAGGAACGATGCTGTCCTCCTCTCCAACATTAATATTAATTCATATCATATTAAATTGTAATTGCTGTAAGTTCATAGATTCTTGTTTATCTCTTGTCCATATGTATCATATTGAACCCTGACACAAACCTTCAGACTGGAGAATCATTGAAATACATGCCTGTTTCCCTAGTTGTAAAATAGAGAGCACCATACCTGCCTACCACAGGCACTGTTGTGGTAGCTGCCTGCAGGTAAGGAACTTTTTATTCCTAGAGACATTTTCTGAGATATTTTTGCAGCTGTAAGAAGGTTACTTTTTGAAGAAACCTCTCTCTGAGGACAGTCATTGACAGAACTATGCTGCAGGAAATGTGAGGAGGTGGTATGGGCAAAGGTATTATAGTGGGGCTCTGAACGGGGAATTCAGATTTGTATCTCAGCTGGGGGTGATATAAAAACACCCATCTTATTTCAGAAGTTCTAACATGACTTTTTTTCATATCCATAGGGTTAAAATAAAAAGCTTTGTGTAAAAATTGTGAAAACATTATTCTATTTTATTTCAGATGTTTTACGTAAAAGCACAGGAAGGATTGAAGTGTTTCATTTTTATCATTAATACATCATTCAGGGCAGCTCAGGGAAGAGAAAACAGTCAGGAGTCTTGGCAAGTTGGTGAGGTGCAATACAACTGGAAGTGAAACAGAAAACTAAACAATTTGAAAAATCAGAGAGCAAAACCCAAAGTACATCCAGTTATGTTTTCAATTGTATGGCAGAAGTCCAATTCATTTTTCAGTAAATAAGACACATTTTCTCAACTGTTTTCTTGTTTTGTTTGTATTTTGCCTTTTGATTGATCCTGTAAAAACTGCACTTAGTTTTCAAACTAGTCGTTAGCATTGATAGACAGGTTTTGGAGGTTTTGGGTTGACAGTGTTTTTTCTCTGTGGTAGGTCACAGTTAAACATGGTGTTTGGACTCATGGAGAGCGTGGCATGTGCAGAAGAAGAATTGCAGAGGAATTTCTCAGTATTGCTAGTGAACCAAACAGTACTTCTTGAGCTGACTACCCCCATGCCATATCCTTCCTTTTATCCCATGCTTTGTTATTATACTGTTACTTCAATTTGACCGTGAGCTCCCACTAAACTGACACTTTAGATCTCTGATGACTTCCTCTAGACAAGACCATGTTCAACCCTATTCACCTCCTTGCACTTCCCTCCTTGAGATATATGATCTACTTAGGATCAGGAAAAGTAAATCAGCTTCAGTCTCCCAGTTGCATGTTCCTGCTTTGTAGGGGCCACCCTGAAATTTGGTTAAGTATAATAACCTCAGTGATTTTCAAGTTATCATTTAATATGGGTTGGATGGCTTAGCTGTCTTGGGATTGGTGAGAGTAATCTCAAAATCAACCATATGTGTCAATATAACTGTCTGGTTTGTGCATATGTAGGCTATAGATATTTTTTTTCAGGGTGAGTGTCTTTGAGATGATATTTTAACTCTCTGGTTGTAGCTGGAAACAAATTCTTTTCTCTTCCTGTGGTGATACAAATGTGGAAAAAAATCCCCAACTACAGAATTACTCATCTTAGATAACACTGCAGCCTGCACCTGTATCAGTTCATACTGATGTGACCTGCTCCTGTGGTATGCACTGCTCTCTTCTCACCAAATATTCAATATCTCACAGCATATGCCTTGAGTGTGTGCTGCTGAATGTGCCAAAGGGGTGTCAATTTGACATCTTTTTGTCATTTAGAGGACATTGAAAACCTGAAAATCCTTTAATTAGCTTAAAACACTTTGTAGTTCAAGACATTCCACTCATACATGCATGCCCCACAGAGACACAAAGCTCTTTTCAAACCAGTTACTATACTTTTGCTTGCTATTGAATCTGGCTTTCTGTGATTGCTTTTTCTTCCCTTCAGCCATCTCATATCTTCAGCAAGCCTATTAGACTCATATTTACAATTTTGAGTGTATCCCTCTGTATGTTGTAAGTCAAGGCAGAGCAGCAGAGTGGCTACACTGTCACTGTTCAAATGTCCTTCAGTAATACACTGTGCCTGCATTCTCCCTGTTCCGCTCAGTGCATTCACAACAGACTGAAGCAAAATACAGAAAAGCCTGTGACAGCATCTTCCTCAAGAGATCTTGAAACTCAGTGATAAAATTTGTATGTGAGAAGATTAAATTTATCTGTTCAGTTTCTCCTAAAATCACCTGAGAACACTTAGCCGCTATTTAAAAGGCCAGTATTTCCCATAACTAGCATGCAATAGTGCCTTGAATTGCCACAGTTTTCCATTGTATTCTAAACATGTTAATTGAGGAAAGATGGTACTATGTAGCATATGTTGACTTTTGAACACTTCCTACTTCATCTGTCCTGAGACATAGCTGTTTGCCAGCTGATCATCACTGCCTACCAGTGCCTGTCTTCAGATTGCATTAGGCAGATCTGTGCTTCTGTACCAGGTCACAGAGAGTGTTTTTCATGTCACACCCTTGTCAGAGCATATGGCTTTGACCCTGAACCTGTTAAACTGGAGACTCTATATTGAGTCAACAGTTTTCAAAGTTGTAATCAGGTTAACCAAATATAAGTTCGGTGACAGAGTTTTCTATGAGGGACATTTACATTTGAGGTGATGCTTTATTCTTTCTGACTTAGTCTTTCATTAATGTTAATTGTTCTCTAGCTAGTAGTGGACACATTGCTGGTAGTAGGCCCATCCCATTGTTTCTTGGAGCTTTCTATAATTATACATTATTTCTGTGTTTTCTGAAAGGTCCTGCTTTTACATTAGATTTACATTAAAACTGATCTGTCTGTCGATGTCCCCAGCATGTTGAATGTCCCTAGAAAACATCAGCAAAGCCAGTTGCACTACAGGGAAGACTGTCTGCTTATGAGACTCCACTTTGAAATGAGCTAACGGCAATGATGAGGCTTGATCATGTTCAGAAATTAGCATAACACCACTAGTTTGTCCTTCTGGAAGACTTTAGAAAGCAAAGGATAAAAAATTTGGATTAAATATTCTGGAAGAGCTTCAGTTACTTGGGTGAGGCACAGAGCTGAATCGTTTATGAAGTTCACTCTGGGCCAAACAAATGGATCAGCTTTTCTGTTCTACATCTCAGCTGAAAATTGTCAGCTCTGATTGCAGTGTGCTCTCTGAAGCAGCTGTTCTCTACTAAATTGTATAAAAACGATCTCACCATCCCAAGAGCATCTGGATGCAAATGGTGTGATCTGCTCAACTTTATTCAAACTGGATTCCAGAGAGGTTCTCTAAGCAACACAGAGCATCTACAAACTTGATCAGTTACTAACTAAGCAATCTAGTACTTCACACACATCTGAGAAACAAACTAGGGACAGTTCTGTGCATGTTTGGATACTTTGTTCTTCCATTTTTTTACTGACAAAGAACTTCAGCATGAAATAGGAGTTTTAGGTCAGATACACAAAAATACATAGGTCCCTAGGTGACACTAATTTTACCTTAACTCAAGTGGATTTGTGGACCAAAGACTTGTCATCTTACATATTTATAGCTTCCAGATGTTTTTGCCTTGTAAGAAATCATGGTGTGGTATATATTGTCTCATAGGAACCTCAGTGGGCCTCAGTGCAGAACAACATAGGTGTTTAAGTGCTTGTATCTGCAGGAGAGCACCTACTAGGATCTATGAAATATATTTGCACACACTGACTTTTGGTGGAATTTGAATTTTTAAGGTTTACATCTGCTTTGGCAAATCCCACTAGCCATATTGTTTGCTTATTTAAGTGCCTTCACAAATCTGGCCCAAGGCTTGCTGGTGTAGCAAGGGTTATAAATCTCTTCACACAAATATTTCCACACATGTATATATAATAATAAATACCACTGAGTCCTCCACATTGTTCCAAACAGATATCAGACCCTATTAAGCCTCAGGAATCAGGCCACCATTTACACAGGTATAAAGAAGGCCAACTCTTATTCTTTCATAGCTATGATTTGGCTGCTTTAATCCACTAACAAAGAAAATCAGCTCTAAATTCAATTTAATCAGCCAGTCAAGATTCTTTTATGGCTGCTTTAAATTTTTGGAAGTGCAAAAAAGCTGGAGTATTATCTGCTCTAATCATGAGTACAGTGTATGTGAAAAATGCTGTTTCTGGGACAAGAAGCTGAGAATTTTGATATAATAGTGTCTGTCACTTACTGGACAAGTACTGTAGCACTGAACAACCAGTTAGCAGTTCAAATGGGGAACAGATACTGAGATCATAATAATTTCCTTTGACTAGAAGTGATGCCACTGATCAAAGGAGTTTCCTAAGCCAAGTAAGCACTCCTTTAAAGCCTTCTAGCAGAGCTGTTGGAACAATGGTACTGAAGAAACTTATCCTCTGGTTTCATCCACTGTAACCTTTCTCTAAATTTTCTGGCTCTGGTAGAGCAGTTTTGTGAAAGAAATATTCAGCTGAGCTGGATATTCTTTTAATCTTTTCCTCTGCAATGCTGTTAGCAACTATGGCAAACATTTCCCCTCCTGGCTTTTCCTTGCTGTCAAATACTTGCAGAATTACAGTTTTGTATGTATTAAATTACTTTCACTAGTGCTTATGCAGCATTGCCTATCATTCTGTAAAGTCTCATTCCCATATTCTTAATCACTGTGTATTACTACTGTATTCCATGAGCATTGTTATTATATGAGTATTATTGCCCGGTGGTTTGGTGTGGTTTTTT
>VWZY01013661.1:91971-115177 GCA_013399075.1 Chloroceryle aenea | reverse complement strand
GGGGGTGGGGGGTGGGTTTGTGTGTGTGTTTTGTTTTGTTTTGTTTTGTTTCCCAGTCAACTAAATGTTATCCTGCTGAGCCTGCCCTGTCCACAGCTCAGTAAACCAATATAACTGCTGTCATTGCCAGGAGGCCTGCACCACCCTGCACTTCTATAGTTACTATTTCAGCAGTAGGGAGGGGCCTTGTGCATATGTGTGTTGTGTGTTGCTGTGTCGCCCAATAGGCCCGTCCTATTGCTAGGTAGTGTCAGGCTTAAAATTAAATTAATAGGGTTAGGCTTTAGGGTTTTTTTCAGGATTTGTTGGGTTGTGTTTGGGTTTTTCTTTTTCTTTTTATTTTTTAAGTGTGAATACACTTGATTAAATGTTATCTCACGTAAGATTGACCTTTTACCATCAGATGCTCAAGCAGAATGCCCAGTAGTAGAGGTGTGTGCACGTACTCCGGGAGCAGAAGGCACATTTTCTACTTTTGTTCTCCCTTGCTCCCTGGCAGCAGCTTTTCACTTGGTAACCTCTAAATATTTAATTAAGGTACGGGTGACTTACCCTCCAGATTATCCATGAAAAAATAGTATGCCCTCATTCATCTAGCTATAGTACTTTTATATTTTGTATAATGCTTCTGAATCTAGTGTTAGATCAACCAGTAATTCTTTGGTCAAAAGCCTATGACTAAATTTTATATGCTTGTTGCAAGTCTTCCAATTACTCTATATATTTTCTCTGCTGAAATGTCAAGTTTAAAATAAACGCACTGCCTTCCTTTCCTTCCCTCTGCCTGGAAATTTGGCTCAGAAAAGCAGCATCCATCAATAGATTGAGATGGAGGTGAAGTGCCAAGAACTTGCAAAGTCTGCTCTTGGCAAAACTGAGTGTTTGTGGTGTGCAGTCATGAGCAGGGTCTTTCTTCTCCAAGCTGGACTTTGAAGGAGCCTTGGGCTGGACTGGAAATTTGCAGATATGGTTTTGTCCTTTTACTTAATTGCATCCACGTTTCGAAGCCTTTAGTGAATATTGGCTTGACTGGCAGCAATAATCAAAGAGCTGAAAACCTCTCATTTGTGTTTGCATCTACAAAGGTGCACCTGCAAAGACAACTATACAATGTTCTTTGCCAGCTTCCAGCACCACATGAAGGAAACAAAATCACTTTAAAATATAAGCTTTAAAAGATGTTTCTTTTATGTATATTGTGGGTATAAAGAAACATCCATTTAATAAAGATATTGTGAAGATTAAATAGATAAATATTTAAAGATCTTTGAAAGCATCTGTAATTACATTCAGTGAGTGCAGTGTAAATATTTTTCTTAGTGCAAGTAAGAAGCCGAAACTCAAAGTATTTCTATGTTACCTTCTTACAAAGCCACCTTTGCTGCTCCCACTGTATTTTAGAGATAATGCAGTACTAGTTTTATTGAGGAAGAACCCCTGTTTTCCTTCTATTACTTATGAAGAATAATTGATGTTAGATATCTCTGTTAGCTTCTGTTTATTAGTTAGTGATTTGGCAGTGATTAATAGAAGATATTTTACTTTAGTGAATAATATATTGCTATAGCTTGATGGCTTTCAGTCCCTTCAGTTATGCATTATTCTTTGCTATTGCTTCTTGGTTAAGATAAATCGTTTACTTGGACTTTCTAGAGCAATGCTTATCAGTACCTTCATAGGTCAGACAGTGTTGGCATGCTACCAGAGGTCTATTTGCAATTGCAAGTAAAAAAATCTCAAGACTTAGTTTTTTAACTTTTCTCTCCTCACTTTTGCAACTTTTGATCTTTTCTTTCTTTCTGCCTTAAAGCAGACTGCAAACATGCATTTTTTGCCTTAGTGCCTCAGATCAGCTTATTAATGCGTGCCCTGCAGTGTCCCTTTTTCTCACCCTTTCTAAACAAGTTCCGTTAACAGTTCAGTATGAACAGTTCAGCTATGAGATTATCTTGTGATGTGACACGTATCTAAGCATAACTCTCAATGCTTTCCATCGGCCAGCCAATGCACACAAATCCCTGTGGTTATTTCCTTCCTATAACATCATTTGCTTTTTCATTCTTTTTGTTTTCTGATAGAAATTGAACACTCTACTCTTCCCTTAGGTCTTTGTTTTAAAATCCATTTTCTAGGTGTTTGTCTTCTACATTTGTTTAATAGAAGTTGTTAACTCTGAGTCTTATTTTGTCTTCCTTCCGTACAAAATCAGGAAACTAGAACTGAAATGCAACTCTGTAAGAGGCAATGGTACATCACACTTACATGACATCCTATTCACTTCTTAGAAAAGACTACATGTGAAATTTTAAGTTTCATAGAATTAGAAGAACCTGCTCCAGGAAACATTGTTCTGTCATTTTGTCCTTTATTATCTGCTTACTGGTCTGACATCTTGCTACAGTTCTTGAAGACTTACTGGAACTGTAATACGGTTTAAAAGTCTGCCAAATTTAAGTCTTCCTATTGCACTAAGGAGAAAAGGTAAGATATGCCCCTTGAGGGATGTTTGGCAAAACTTTCATAGGCACCTTTAAAAATGTTGTGACTTCATGACCACCAATCAAAGTCACTGCTATATGGAGGCTTTACAGTGACTGATTTGTAATTTTTAATGGTTTGATACCCACACTATTGAATCAAAACTGGCAATAGTTGGGTAAATGCAGGCAGAGAAACAAAAGATTAAATTGTCATATAAGTTGAACTACTGTTCCAATTTTTTTTCTCTTAATCAGTGCTAACAGACATCAGTAAGGCAGGGTGTGGAAACTTAATCCACTTACTGTCTGATATATTCTGTGGCAAAACAAGATCAATAGTACAATTCGTCCTGAATCCTTAAAGTACTACAAAGTACATTTGTATCATGGGACAAGAACAGCAGAGAGGCACAGAGACAGAAGCAAACAAGGTAGAGTGCTTTAGGCCCCCTTCTACCTCTGGAAAAAGCAGAAGAAAAAGATTCTTGGAAAAAAATGTCACCCTTCTGTTACTTGCCAGTGCTTGAGTTTAGGTGGAGCTGTTGCTCAGGGAAAACTTGAAACTTCTTATTCAGTATAATGTGGATAGGAAAGCATCCTGTCTTATCTCACTAGTTTGATTAGCTTTTAAACCTTGAATTCAGTTCTTAGTGTTCTTAGTAGAATAACAAACTCTTAGAGAGAAAAAAAGCTTACTTTTAGCACAGTCTTATAATTGTTAATCTTTCCTCTGTTATGCACTGTGATGTTCATTTGGCTCTTTAGACATTTTACTGGTGTTGCTATCTTAAGTTGTTTGGCTGGTGTATGTCAATATAGTTTCCGAGCATACTCAATGCTAATAATTTGACAGCAACAGTGTTAATTGTGCTGTTGTAAAACCCATTTTGATGTTAATTTGGCCAAGATTTCTTCACAAATCCCACAAGAGTAGCAGAAATTTCTGGCTGTTCTTATGGTATTGTGGGAAGCTCTGCTCAGAAGAGTTGTTCTGGAGGAAGATGACTGTGTGTGGTGTGTGTGTGTTATCAGAGAGGTTGGTTTGACAGTTTTTCCAAAAGGCAGACAATCTTCTCCTCCTTTCTAAGATTTATCAGTTTATCAAAGCAGGTGTTGAGTTTGCAAGATGGGATGGCTAAAGGCATGTGAAACAACATTGTACAGGGGGTTTCATTCATTTTGAGTCAAATTTACTTACTCTCAGAGCAAGCTGCTTAAACTCTTACAAAATCAGAGAGACAGAACATGTTCCCTCCTCCAGCAAGGGACTTGCCTTTCTTAGAGAAAAAGCATTCCTTTTCTATGGCATGCATGGGTGCCATGCAGGTACCTCTATCTCATGACTTATAAAGCCAAACTCCACTTTAGGAGACGAAGAAGAATGAGCTGTAATTCCTCTGTGCATCCCTTTTAATGGTGTAGAGAATGAGAAAAAATAATGGATGCAGTTCTTTTCTTTCACAGCCTTGTAGGAGCTTCCCATCACTCAGCCTCACTCCTGATGTTGCATGCATGACAAGTGACCTGGTTACAATGGACTTAGCAGTTACTGTATGAACTTTGTTCTTTCCTTGAGGATGAGAAAAGAATAATCTAAAGGGGAAGAACTTTCAGTAGGAACAACAAAAAAATAAGGGCGCTGTCTCTGTTCTGCTGATGCCATTGATTTCAAGGTCTATTGGTTAGAAGAAAATATGCAGAAAAATGCCTATTTCTTTCCAAATGGTTGCTGAATGTCTAAGAAGGAAGGAGAAGAATATGATTCTCATTAGAGCTGTTTTAAAATGGCAAAGCCTTCCTTTACTAACTCCCGAGCATTAGTCATCTATTTAAAAATGAAATTATTTCCCTCAGTCAAGTTTCCTATTTTAATTGTATGGTTTTGCATGTGGCATATGGAGGGATGGGCAACAGGTTCAATAGTCTATAAAGCAAACACAGAGTTTTATCTATTCAGTTTTCAGAAAGAATTATGGTCTTACCAATCCTCTTTCTCATTCTCACATGCTATACTACCACAGTTTTGTTCCAAACAGGGAGTTGTCACAGTATCACGTGATTGTTTTTAATGGCATTTTTTCAGATACTGTTTTCCCATGTGGAGGAAAACTACCTAGTGTGATTTCTTGGGAAAGTGGGATGGTAGAACCTGGCCATGGGGTTTTCAACCAAGGCTGAGGAAAGTAGCAAAGGAAGTTTAATTAAGAAGTAAATAATCTTCAGCTGCATAAGTCAAGGCAGCTGTTTAGAAAAGGGAATTGTTCTTTCCTTTAGAAAGGGATTGTTCCTGGGACTCTTAAGCACTCAACTCCTATTGCAGCTAGAAGGGTATAGATGGTCACAGTTACACTGGACAAGATCATTTCACTACCTTATGAGTTTTGCTTGCCACTAGTAAGTAGAGAGTGTTCACGGGTTTGACAAGGTCTCCTGTTTAGCAATTTTTATACGTTGAATCCTAATGAATGGTTTTTATATACATAACAGACTAAAATATTGTGCTTAATTTTTAATGTATTTATATTCATTCTTTGACAGGTTCTTCTTCTCTGGCATTTTTCACGGTTCAGCTTCACTCATCAGCCTGAACCATAGGACTGTTACTGACCACTCCAGTTTGCTGCATCACTCTCACCATGGCACTTTTCAGCATCCAGGAGAACCCAATACTTCTACTATAAAGAATGTGGATTTAAAGACCAGCCTGCATATTTGTGTCTCTGAATTACTTCAGCTTGAGGAAAAAGCTGTGTATTATTGAATAAGGTCCTGAAACATAATTTAAAAGCAGCAGCAGCAGAAAAAAAATCCTGAAGTGAGGAAAAGACATGTTTCTTGAACATTATTCATTTGAATCATGGAGCTATATAGAAGCAGATACTGATATGATGCAGTTGATGTGTGACAGTGCCAAATGGACATTCTTTAAGAAGTCAGCTCCATCTTCCCTAAGTCAACACAATTCTCTTAGTAGGCAATATTTTATAGGGAATCGCTCAGCATGTGTATGAGCTCTCCTAGTCCTAAATTACTTTAAGCTTCATAATTCTTCTGGAAGTAAAATTGGAGATAGTGTAGTCTGTGAGTTGCTGTGAAGACATTGAAGCAACATTCCTCACTTTTAGGGGACTGGTTCGATGGCATGCAGGAATGTAACATTCCATGCAATTTATGATTTTCCACTTTATTGAAGAAATAATTCTGTTTGCTTGTAAGTTTATGAACTTGCAGTCTTGAATGCACAGCAGCACAAGCCACAAATCATTTTACCTATCATCTGCTCCATCTTAAATGAAGACATATTACATATCGTTAACACCCCGATTTCCAAGAGTTTGTAAAAAAAAAATACTGATTTCAGAGCTAAAATGTAATTTTGAAATATTGAACATTTATTATTAAAATTATTTTTTTTAAAAAAGAAAAGTATCAGTTTTGTGAATTAATTCTTTTCTAACAGACACCAGAGAGGGAACTGCTATGGTGTTTCTCTGGAAAGAGGAATACCTTTAATCACATGCCCAAGGAAGAGACTTGTGCTCTACACAGATGGATGGATGCTTTGAGCTTGTTTGCACATATCTAACTTCTTCCAAGTGAAAAGTCCTATCTGGAATGCAGGGAATTCTGTATATAACTATTACACACATGTCTATGTGTTCACAGTAGCAGGAAAACTGGCCTGCTGTTATCTTTGTGCCCACAGAAGAACTCTGCATTTTTCAGCCTTCATTGTTCCTGATGCTGCAGTGGCTGGAGCAAGAGCCTGTAAGTACTAGATTCAGTTCTCAGAGCACCAGCTGACTTATTCTGAGATGTAAGCAGGTCATGTAACTGCTGTGTGCTATTTTCCAGTCTGCTGTAAGAGGTGGACAGCATCTACCTTATCAGCACACTGTGGGATTTCATCCAGTTGTGTTTGTGCACTGCTGTGAGATGTTTCTACTGAAGGTGGTAGTACTATTTCTTGCAATTCCCAGTTCACCTGTTCTGCAAAATAAGTAGGGGCTTCTTGAAATCACTATTACTTCCCTAAAAAGGCTACTTATCTCCTGATTGAGATTTAGTGATTCATTTACTGATAGCCAGAGGCTTTTGTGAGTTAATAACTTACAGGTCTAGAAGAATTGGGTTTGCGTCTTTGCCAGCCAACAGTAGACTGTATATATTTCTATTCAGGTTTTCATAAGGGAATTCAAAGCTTAGAAATGAAACTTGCTTTATTTTCACTTATATCTGAGAGAAAGACCTGTCACAAGCTGCTACAGTTGGTGAGGTAGGCTATTATCCTTCCCCTAGGGAAATGGAGTTGTTGGTTTCACCTTGTGCCATAGCAACAATTTTCTTTATCACGATGAAGGAGGAACAGACTTTAGAAACTACCCAATGTCTAAAGCTTTCGTGAAGCAGGAGCACCAGTATTTCTGTCCATTTTAACAACAGGAGGGGCAGTGGTGTGACATCCATATAAGAGCTAGTCTTTAGAGGAAGAAGAGGCTATTTTTTAAGAACGTGTTTTTAACCTTCTTCTCTGTCCCCCAAATTAAGGTATACATAATGACAATATACAGAAGATAATTATCTCTCTTTTAACTTATGTCATAACTGTCATGCAGACCCTTAGATGGACTATTTTTAATCTGTAGCAAGGCTATTAGTCGAAGGCAGACAGTACTCCTAATCATAAAGATGGTTCCTATCTTTGTTAGCTTCTAGCCCTATGGTGAATATATGGAAATCATGATAGCTTTAGAACAGAACAGAGAAGTGAGATTTCTTTCCCTGTAGTTGTGGTCCTTGGGGCTGGTAAGCAGGTTTGAAATCTTGTGGATGCTTGAAAAAAGAAGCATCAGAAATGGCAACATAAGGTGATAAATTGCTTTGCTTCACACAGGGGTGTTCCTTTAGTCCTTCCTGGTCAAGATCTTGTGCATGAAGGTACCTTGCCTTTGGGCACAACATCCCTAGGATGATAAATCATAATCTGTAGGCAGAAGCCATTTGTTACTATTAATGTTGAAATAATTAATATGACCAATCTAGCCAGATCTAAGGGGCCACCCTCATCCTAAACCATTACACAGTCTTAAAATCTGCTAGAGTCTAATTATTATTAGTCTAGCCCTGTTTCAGAAAAAAAAATAATTAGTTACAAAAGTTATGCTCACACTTTTTAGTCTCTATCCCTTTTCCTGGTGTTGTGCTCACTCTTCCACTGCTTCTCTGGGTCCTAGGTTGGTAGTTTCAGTATGGTAGTAGTGCACATAATGAATGTGTTATGACAAATCATCAGTGTCTGGAATTGACTGCTGGGAGGAATATGATGGTTGTGTTGCTGGTTTCTTCTTCCTCCCTCTAGGATCTAGTTAGGGCTGGTTTTATGTTTTCTAACACACTTTTATGCCTTTGCTCATTCGTCATTGGTCTGTAGCTCCAGGTTACATCCATATGTTCTATATTTGGCGCCTTTTTTGTATGTTAGGTATTATTACTTTGTTCTGTTTGTTACTTCTAAGCTCAGGTTTGTCCAGCTTCAGGTCTGCATTTCTTTTAACTGACCATGGGAGAGTTAGTTATTAATGATGAAGTCTCCAGTGCCAGCCTATGCCCCATCTCTTATAAATCCCTGCCTGTAATCCTTTACGCCATGTCCTGTGTCTCCCTTTCTGAAAGTCTCTGCTATTGTGCCAGGCTTGTACTTCCCTCTAGCACATCATTGTGTCAGTGCCATAAAAATCTCCTTCTGCATGGACTATTTGCTTATTATTTCTGTCTATATAAAACTATAGTTATACCGCATGAAGCTAAACATAAGTAAAATCAAATTAGCCATAGATGCTGGCTATTAGCCAGTTAAAGAAATTGCTGGGACAGCTAAATAAAATTCAAATAAAACTGCAGGCAAGTAAAGAAAAGTTCAGCCAGAGCAATAAACCAGGCTTCATCCTAAGGAATTGAAAACTCCATGCAATACTAAAGGCCTGCTGCTAAGAATGGTAATACCATATTAATACCAGGCTAGGTAGTTACGGATGAAATAAAAGTCTGAGAGCTTGAGATAAATCTTTTATTCTTCCTTTAGAGAACAGGAGCCAGGAGTTTTGTAGCAAAGGCCATGCCACAGAGAAGTATTTTCAGGAAGAATGGTGGTCCTCTGGACCACTGATCATCTTCATGGCCCTTCTCTGGACCTGCTCAAGCAGGTCCATGTCTTTTTTATGCTGCAGGCTCCAGAGATAGATACAATACACCATGGGGGAACTTATGAGAGTAGAGTGGAGGGGCAGAATCAACTCCCTCAACCTACTGGTTACAATTCTTTTGATGCAGCCCAGCACAATGTTGACTTTCTGGGCTGTGAGTACACATTGCTCACTCGTATTCAGTTTTTCATCCACCATCACCCACAAGTCCTCCTCAGGGCTGCTCTCAATCCACTCATCCCTCAACCTGTATTCATGCTTGGGATACATATTCACACAAAAGCTGAGTGTCTCGGACCTGGACTCTGCTTTCAGTTCACTAATGTTTGTGTGTATATTAATGTACATTTTTGGTTAGGGCTTTTCACAGACACCAAAGCCTATAGGCTGTTTCTTTATGTCTGCTGCATTTTAAGAACTACACGAAAATTGACATTTATAGTTAAATTCATTCTGAGAGCTGGCATTAAAGGAAATGTTTTTAAAAATATATATTTTACAGAGAGGGTAATTGACCAATCAGCAATACAGTTCTTCTACCTGAAAGTGTTTTCCCTTTGATTAGGTTAAGCTTTCCAAATAAAATGTTTTGTAAGATAGCATGAAACATATCAGATGTCATGTTGTTTGGCCTTGGTAGAAATGGAACAGAAAATAGAAAGTGGTTTTAAATTTGTCAAGCTTATGCAGTGATTAGCATATTTCTTGCTATTTCTCAGCAGGTCGTTGCAAAGATCTCAATTGCTATTGAGTCTAAATTCTCTAAATGCTAACAAAGAAACAACTTCTAAATGTTTATAGATTAAATAACTAACAAGTTCTGTTTCTCCATTTTCATCCTTCTCACCCTCATTTATAAAAGCCTTTTTCTGTCGTGACTTGTGGCAAGTACTGTCCATATGATGCGATTTTTGCCAGCAATTCCCAAAGGAACATAATAGAGTCCATGGGAAATGATTGTACAAGCTTGATCACAGTTTCTCCTTCTGACCCTCTACTCTATAAATCCAGAATTCTAGTTAATAGATTTATAAAACAGAGGACCACAAGGGACCATTAGCTCATCTGGCCTGATGGCCCATATATCACAAGCAATTGCACTTTATGCAGTACCCTTTACCAAGCCTGGCAGTGTTTATGTTTGGACAAAGCATGTTTGCCAAAAGGCATTCATTCAGTCTTGGCTTCAATACATCAGAGTAGGAAGAATCAGCAACTTCCAGAGTAGTCTGTAGTATTAATTTCGTGGCTAAATCACTTTTGTAGTTAAAAGATAGGGCTTATTTCATATCTGAAGCTGCTCAGTTACACCTTCCAGACACTGCTTTTTGTTATGCCTTTGGTAAATCAGAATTTGTGGATACTATTGTCACCATGTATTTTGTCAAGGAAAAGGCAAGGGTTAGAGGAATGACTATTTAAATAGAAGAAACTTTTCAAGTGCCTCTCAGTGAGTCATTTCTTTGACTCAAGTTTTTCTAGAGTCAGCAGTTGCTCTAACAAACCTGGGTAATCTACCCTACCTGTGAGAGTTAGATTAATCCATCCATAGTCATTCCTTTGCAAGTGGAATACTCAACATGATGTAAAACTTTTAGGTACTTTCAGTTTCACAGTTAGAAATTTGTTTGCAGAAGAAAAAGTCCAAACCTACTGTGTGAAGATCATCTCAGTCTTCCTGAGATCGCTGAACTATGTATAACTTAGTTTTAGGCAGGTTGCTGTTTTACTCCTCCAAAGACAAGTCGCTGGACTCACTGAGAATTGGATAATGATTTAGCATGTCCCTGCAGACTGAGATGCCTCATGTATCTTTTCATCCTGCCTAATCATCATCATTTCAGTTCTTCAATTTCTGCTTACTTTAGTTCTATTGAGTCTGTCACAATGGCCTCTGGGTATGCTTGTTGAAGAAATCTTTGTTAACGTATATGAGAAGAACATTTTCTTTACATTTTCCTCCCAGATGGACAGATATTAAAGTCAGTGCAACTCAATGTAGGATTGAGAAATTCAAGTATTTTGAGCAGGATCATTTTAGACTGTTTAGTCCTTGGTCCTGCTGTTCATAAAATAAATGGGTTTCACATATAAAGTAACTTAGATTTTCCTCTGAAAAACTGAATTATTAATCATAAGCTATTACAAATGAAGAAAAATTATTTCTTTGCCAAAAAGGAGAAATCACAGAAGGGAAGGAATGTAATGGTTAACATAGCAACAATTCTGACAAAAATAAATGTGGAAATAAAAGCATTTGCACAGATTTAAGAGTAATAAGACAAAATTGCAGAAAAAAGCAAAATAATTAGGAAATCAGGAATTATGGGAAGCTTTACTTATTATCCGAGTTGAACTGAACTATTTAGGCATATTTCTTTCAGCATCAAATGAATGAATAAGGACTTAAAAAAAAAAAGTAAAATTTGTAATTTTGTATTTAATTTGAAATAGATTTTGTATTATTTTGCTTTATTCTATATTAATGGCTTGAATGCAAGAGTGATGTCATTTATAGGCTCTCAGGATGATTATGTATTTTTCAAAATGAACACAGATTGCTGAGTAAACTTGTTTTTGGAAACTGAAACTTATCATGATGATGTACTTCTGCCCAAGAGTTGTATTTGTCTTATTGGCAATGTTATCTCATATGCAAATACAAGAACTGCCACGCTGAATCACTGCAATGTCCTATGCAGTTCAGTCCTGTACATAAAAATCAAACAAATAACATTCTAGAAGTATTTGTTTTAAATAGAAAATTTCTGCTTTGTTTTACTCAGACAGGATCTAATTTCATCAGTGTCTTGTAGCAATGAGTTTTACAGTGCAGTTCTGGTCTCTTTAGAATTTTTATCCCTCCATCTTGGAAGTATCCACTTTCAGTTGCATTGACTG
Organism: Chloroceryle aenea; assembly: GCA_013399075.1. Taxonomy (NCBI): domain Eukaryota; kingdom Metazoa; phylum Chordata; class Aves; order Coraciiformes; family Cerylidae; genus Chloroceryle; species Chloroceryle aenea. Next base: position 103,593 of record VWZY01013661.1, on the reverse strand, counting down.
ATACAATCTGTGATAGGTTGACGTGAGTCATGAGACTACAACAATGGCTCTGTCCACAGCCAAGAGGATAAAATTTTAGTTTCTGTTAGGTTTCCAGAGGTATTTTGGAACTTGAAAGACATAAGCAAACAATACTGGTATGACTACTGAGGTTTTCTGCCCCTAGTGCTTACAGCTTTGCCCTGCAGAACTGCCTTAGTGGTATAGGGTTTTTAAACTGTGAAGTTGGAGAATTGGCTCCTCCCTGGGATGTTCTTATAAACAGAGCGTTCTGGCTATTCACACTCTGCTAGCAGAAAGTTGTAGATGTTCTCAGGTCTGATTCTTTTTTTTTGAGAACCAACTGTTTAGGGATTTTATATTGGCTAAAAATATTGTCTCTCTTCTGGAGAAGCTGAGATTGGATGTCATAAATGACTCAGCCAACCTTACCGTATGCTGCTGCTGTGCTGGGGGGCTGCTCAAACACAATCCACATTCCTATCCCCTTTTCTATTTTGGCAGTTGAGCCTGGGGAGCTTTGCAGGCAGGTGGTCTGGTCCCCAGTCCAGTGGAAAGCTAACCAAGAAAAGCCTGCAGGAAGGGACAGAGAAAGAGGAAGGAAAGTCCATGAGATTCAGTTCTGCAGTCCTCAGTTTCACAAATCGCCTCACCAACAATCATCTATCTCAGACATATTATATAAACTGAAATGGATGGGGTGATTCAATCCCTCTTCTGCATCTCAGTCATTATTTTATGTATTTCTCTATATCTCTTCATGTTTTTTTCCCCCTCAGAGGTGCACAGTCGAAATATTTTCATTCTCACCAGTCTTGCTGCTCTTCTTTGAATATTCCTTTCTCTAGTTCTGTTCTATTCCTCTTGAAGATGAGTGTTCAGAGCTGCACAGTGTTCTAGAAGACAGCGTAACAATGATTTATATAAGGGCACTGAAATACCTTTGGTAGTATTCAGGGTATGTATTTTCTGCATCCAAAGGACTGTTCCTCCTATCTTGGAGTCCCTGAAAAGTTCTCAGGATTTAATAATACAGTTGATACATTGCCTGCTTAAATGTGCTGTAGCACACAGATGAAAGACAGCAGCATTTGCATAAGTATTCTCTCTTTTCTTCTACTTTCTTGTGGCTAATCCTGATACAGGGCTGTAAAAAGTCTCCTGCTTGATTCTCAAGTTCCCACCCCTGCCAACTCTGAGCATCACGCCTGTGCTCCCTTAGCCCTGACCCATAACTGGCTGCTAATCACAAGATGGTAGAACTCTTGACTAGCATTGGATGATCCAGGAGCAAACTTCCTGCTCTGATGATGGGTTCATGTGCCATCATTGCATTATATGGGGTCTATATTAATTCTGAGCAACTCCAGACATCTGCAGTATCAATCAACATGGGAACCCTTTTTTATTGTCAGTATTGAGAAAGAGGCATTTTCAAGGGAAGAGCCATCCACTGTTTCAGGTTCAGACTTCAGAATAAGAGGAATTATGTCTTTGAAGTGCCTCTCTTGGACACATCCCCACTTTAGATGTCTACATCTGGTAAAATGAATCCTTCCCTGACTGACAATCTCTGTCTGAATGACTACTGTTCTCTCTCTCCTCCTTTTAAGAATGCAAATCTTCTATTCCTGCCCAGCTCTGGTGTTAAGTTGCATTGATTTTCATTGGGCATATCAGACATAATACAGCAAGAAATAAGCCATCAAAGCTGACCTTATAGATTTTGCTTCTACTTTCTGTTAATCTTTTCCTTCATGACATAAGGAAAAAAAGATAAATGGCCACTGTTCTCTTTTTCTGCATCCACTTTCCAAGTGGTGCTTGCAGATTTCATTAACCTTCCCTTTTTGAATATTACATTTCACTTTTTGTTATTATAAAAGCACACCATGAAAATAGTGTCTGATATCTTGTGTAGATAAATATGAATACACAGCATGTATATGTATATTTTTGTGCACATTACTGGCATGAAAAAGGGGCTATTTTATGTTATGTTGCTTTCTTAAGACATTAATAGCATGCTTATTATCCTCATATGCCTGACACCTTAGGGTTTCAGTGGCAATTTCCAATTTTTCCCCAGGGGTAGGAAAGGCAATTCCAAAGACCTGATGCTAGGTGCATTCATCCATCACGTCTGGCTGCAGAAATAGCTAGCTATTTCTCTTCAGAGCTGTAGCCCTTTGAGGAGTCTTATGCTGTTGGCTCTCATTTCAGAGCAGCATTGTGCCTGGAAAAAGGAACCATGAATACACAAAATTCAGGGGAAGAAACTCATGGAGGTACATGGCCTGAGCCTATAGTGCCATAGTGAGGTATTTTGCTGTTCAGCATATTTCTTTATTTCATCCTTTTCCCTTCTTTCTCTCAATTTCTCCGTGCTTTGCTCTGACTCCTTCTCTCCCATTCATTTACCCAGGTTGTTTCCAGCACTGCAGCGGACCCGTGCTCTCTTTTTATCTTGAGAATAGTGGCAGCAACACCACAAAGATACCTTTGCCTCCAGAGGCATCCCGTTTAATATGGCCAGATCAAATGCCTTGGGGCTAATTTTGGTAGCTGATAACTGCCACTGCTTCTACAGGAACCATAGGTTAGAAGACCCCTGTAGTCTTTCACATTAGGTTTGAAGGACTCTTACATTTGGTAACAACAATAAATAATGGTCTAGGAAATTTTGTTGTTGCTCTTTCTGGACAAAATTGAGAAATTCCCTGACAGCTTCCAGAGGCAGCAGAACTCAAAGGGGAGATTTAACATGCATTGTGTTTCTGTGTGATGTTCTCCTCAGCTGTAGCATGGGGATGGTCATCTGTTTCCACTCTAGGATGATGTGACGTTTAAAAAATATACATAAAGTTTAATACCTGCTGCTGGAAATTAATGTTGTACTTCAAGGATTTAAACTTTATAACTTTTTTGTCCTCATCTTTATTTACATTGTTCTGATTACAGTGCTGTCTGATCTATCATGAGAGAAACTAGTAAGAAAAAATTCTGTTCCCTGTCTAGGGAACATACAGAGCAAGAGAATGAATATGAATAGCACTTGAAATCAGAATATCCTGCCTGTTGACTGACATGGTGACCATCAGTGCTGATGGGAGTTAGATGTCAGGAGGAAGATTGGAAAACCCTCATTGCCTCCAGTGGGAGGTAGAGTAGAAATAGTATTTTTAGAAAAAACTGTCTCACAAAGAAGAGCTTTTGATTCATTGAATCACAAAAACCAAGTTTAGGAGTTCTTTTTGGCTGAAAGTACTTTTACACTGCCTGAGACTGGCAAGGAAGTTGATAAACAGAGAGAGAAATTATAAATGGGAAGGAGTCCTGGTGAGAGGCTGCTGCAATTTCTGTTTTATTTTTGTGGAGATGCTTCCCTGGTGAGCTGTAAGGAACTGTAAGCAGCTCAAGGGGGGCAAGATCATCTCTCCTCCAATACAGATGATATGAGTGAGCATCTGTATTTAGAAGGAGGAGGATTAGCTTCTGAGGGGCTTCTGTATTTCCTTTGCACAGATGGGTTAGCAGCCATGGGGAGTAAGGGGTGGGAGAAGAACCGCCAGCATTAGTCCATTGTTTCTCTCCAGCATGTCAAGCAGAAGCAAGGAGCAAACATGGAGGGAAAAATTCTTTGCCATTTATCTATAGATGATAACAGATGCCTCTCACGAGGGAAGGAATTGTCAACTTCAAGGCACAGTATGTTCCTAGTTTTTTTTTCTGCTCAGGATATACTGTATCCCTAAATGAGCAGAGGATGCTGCCTTGCAAGGAGCTGGGAAGATTAACCAGAGTAGAACTCGTAGAGGGGAATGCAAAGGTTAGAAATAGGTAATAATAGTAGCAGAAAAGATCCATCTTAGAAAATGCAGTCTCATACATCTGTGGAAAAATAATTGGAGACTCAGCTGTTCTGCAGGAAAGAGATACTTAGAGAGCACTAGAAATGAGAAAATCCCCTAGAGATAGCTGTGGGAAACCAATTAGACGTGGGCTTGTATTGGCACTAAAGAGTATGATTTTGGGGCTACACACAGAGACGAAAACATTTTCTTCCAGGGAGGTGATGATCCAGCTGCATGTGGCACAAGTGGAACAGTATCTCTAGCTCAAGCATTTCAATGCCAGACTGACATGGACAAATTGAAGGGAATTCAGAGAAAAGTGTCATTAGGAAGGGGCTGGAGATAATTTTTTTTAATACAAGAATGCTTTAAAATTTATTTTATATTTGCTTGGTGGTGATTTGAGTTAGAAAGTCTAACATTCTACAAAAACCTGAAGGCAGTAAATAGCAAGGAGGAAAAAAATACCTTTAGGGTAACAGAGTAGGTATAGGTATAAAGGGTAAAAAGGATCAAGGAGAACACAAGCAAAAAAAAAAATTACTTAAGGACAATATTGATATATATGAATGTGAAATGGTCTTAAGAGGGAAATGGTCAGTGCCCACGATGGACACATTTCAGTATCATCAGCAGCATGCAGAGATGCCAGGGTAACTCAGATGCCAGAGCAAGTCTAGCCCATCGGAATAGAGCTCCAAGAAGAAATCCCCAAGCAACACATCTCTGTTGGTGGGCAACAGATATATCTTTGGCCTGTAATGGGGCTCACATCTTCCAGGTGTGGCTTGCTTACCTGTTTATGCTTCTTTACATGAGTACAGTTCTACCTCTCTTCTTTGGTGTCTTCCAGAGGAAACCTGGTTTGTAAGTGAACATAGAGGACAAGGTTGTCCTTCTGCCAAGGCTACCTGTCAGATTTATTCTCTTTGCTCCTGGGACAAATTCAGATCCGTTTCTGATCTGCACCAGACATGACCCCTCTTATGCTGCTACCAAGAGTAATCCTTCCCTCTTTCCCTTGGACTCTTTCTCCTGGTGATAGTAAAGGCCATAGAGGTCCACTAGTTTTCCTACCATGTGACTGGTCTTCTCTTTCCAGAATCAGCAACCAGAACAGCAGAGGTGGTTGCTGCTGCAGTCATTGCCCTGATGAGAGCTGTGCCTCTTTTCCTCCTGCTTCCTCAAAATCAGGCACTGATCCAGCACTGGATCTCTTCTGCAATTTTGATCAATTTTTGGAGAAGCCATTTAAATGTTTAATGGCTGCTTATATAAAAGTCAATGGCAACTGTATCAAATTGGGCCAAATGTGCTTAAAAACCTTTAATATAGGTTTGGATCTTACTCCAGGCTCTTGTTTGAAAATGTTGATCAGTAATAAAAATTACTAATAATAGCTTTTACAGTGGATTCCAATAATGTCTGGGTACATAATAATCAAGTAAATGGATTTTTTCTTCCCATTATCTTCATCTGAAAGAGGACTGAGCCATTAAACTAACCTAAATAATAAAGAAACATCTAAAACTCCCCATGAAAGTGTTTGCAGCTGTGATCTTCCACCACGTGTACCATGAGGATTCCAATTCAGTAAATTGTCGCTGTTAGTGTCATAATATTGCCATCATTACGTGTTCAAAATATGAGTCAGATCCCCAGCACTCCTTGATGTTCTAACACCATAAATGTGTGTAGTGTTTTACTTTCAATTGTGGTTTCTAAGCCCTTTGAGGGGAAACTGCCTGTCTTAATAGAGTGTGAAATTTTAAGGGTCACATCCAACCTGAAGTAGTGATACAGCCACATTCCTCCTTCCTCTTGACTACTTGTGGGGATTCCATTTACCCTCTCCTTCCAGTTTTAAGAGGCTTTTTTTTTGAGCTCTTCTGGCTCCCAGCCTCATTACCACTGCCTGCTGCCTTTCACCACTTTCTCATCTTTCTTAGTCTTTTCTCCCCATCTCATGACTCACTCATTTTTTGTGTGCTTCTCTTTTGATTGTGGCCCTGATTCAATGTGAGAAGCAGTGGTTACTCCCTGTACCCCTCCTGGCGGACTGTAGAGAATGTCAGCTCCTTTTCTGACTTCAGCTGTGTTAATGATAAAAGAGGAATGGTGGTCTTTTTGAGTGTGGAGCAACTAATGAATTGATAGCCCTGCACAGTGGTTTATGGTGAGGCGTGTTAGAAAAAATCACAGAAGTATGTAACATTTAGGGCAGTGAAAAATTTTAATGCCTCTTTTTGTACTAAAAGACTTGAGAAATGGGTCCAGGAGCAGAAAAAGCAGTTCTCCTTGTTTAGCAGATACTTTTAGCAGATACTTTTGCATGTCCTCCTGACTCTCACCTCCCATTGCAACTGTTTTCTATTTCTGCTTCCCCATGTTGATGAATAAATTAGTTCTTTTTATCTCTTTGAAGTAAGGGTAAGTCTTTTTGTTTTCCTGATGAAGGAATTTCTGTGTCATTTCCTAATGTATATAAATTAGATACATTGCACATATGTATGGATACTAGGTATAGATTAGATTAGATATATAGCTAGATATTAAAGTCTAGTTTTTCTGAATGTTTCCTGCAATAATGTACCAGTGTGTATAGATCTTATATAAATCAATGAAATATCAATTATTATCAACTCTGGAACCATGTCATAACCGTATCTGTATCTGTTTGGGTTTTTTTTTCTGAGCAAAGTGTGAAGGTTTTCACCAATAGGACTGCAGCATGGAAGTGACAGTGTCAAATCTACTATGCAGTGCATATCTGAGCTGAGGGTGACACAGCAACCATGGATGCTCTATGCAGAGAGAAGAAGGAATTGAAGCAGTGAGCTCATGTTAGTGCTTTGAATAAGCCTAAGACGATGGTTTTGTACATATATCCCTCCAAGCCATTGAACTTCCAGGCATGTCATCCCACTTGGAAAGAGAAAGGACACAAAGCAATAGAAGAGGATGCAGGAGATACTGGGACAGCTACTGAGATTAAAGCAGAGAATTTCCAAACATTATTTTGTTTCTCATGAAAATTTTCCACTTCTCCATTACTAGAATATGAGAAATTAATTTCCTGTTTTCTCTTTTGACCACTTCCATAAGTGGAGATACACGTGGCATTTGTCTTTTTTGACTTTGGCAATAGTATTTAGCTTTTTATAAAGTAGATTAAACTTCCAAAGACTTTACAGATGTTATGGAACTAAGCTTAATTCATCTGTGGGCTCTTGTTCCCTTGTCAATGAAATCTCCTATCTAGCTGATAGAAGTTCCCATAGCCATTTTACGAGTCTTTTATGGTTTTATTATGGAAGGGGCATCTGAAGGCTTGCAAGATTTAAGAAAGAACTTTTAATTGACTGTTTGTTCTTGAAATATTTTTTCCTTTAATCTTTCAATTTTTCTATCTCAGAAATACATTTTCTTCTGTCTCTTCTATGCACCCACGCTGCTTTAAAAGTGTAGTGAACACTTATTTCTATGAATCATTAAACCGTCATGACAAGAATGTGATTGTAGCATTGCATTGCATTCCATGCTGTGTCAAAGCAGTCCTAGGAGCTCTGATTCATGATCTCCTCAGGTGCAGGTAGGATGCTTACAATTCCTACCTCCAGATGCTGGAAGAATGTCTGAATGGGACATACATATGAATGGAGTACCTAATCTGGAAACTCTAGCCCTGCATAGGGTTTGCATTAATGCTCAACTGTAAAGCAAGGAGACTGAACAGAAGCTATTCGTACTGTTTCTGTGCGTCCCTGGCAAAAGGTCTTTATAATTACCTGAAAGAAGGTTGTAGCAAGGTGGGTGTCAGTTTCTTCTCACAGGTATCAAGAAACAGTATGGGAGGGAAGCCACATATTGCACAAGGGGAGGTTTAGGTCGGAAAAATTTCTTCACCAAAAGGACTATCAAGCACTGCAACAGGCTGCCCAGGGAAGGAGTTGGGTCACCTACTGCTGTTGAAATAGATTTTCTCACCATTATTTTACATAAGAAAGGATGCAAATTCAGACTCAGCACACATGCACACAGAAATCTCAGGATAGAGTTTGCATCAAGATTTAATTGTCACCATCTTTACTCTCACTTATTTGAATCCATTGTAAGAGAATGTGCTAATCCAAAGCAATTACAAAAATAGGAAGAATACAGAAATACAGAGTCAGTTTCAGAAAGCAATTTTTTTTTTTTTTTTTTTAATGTGGACTGATACAGTTACATTAAGGACTTTGCCTTTTTAACAGTTACTAAATGTCCTGTTGCGTCTTAATCTACCTCTGAAGCATATAAAGCAGCTGTGCTTCATTAGTTTCAAGTTATGGATGTAGAATATAGTCATGTTTTTGTGAGTGGGAATACTGAATGTTCAACAAAATGTGATGCCTGTAACTTCTTTTTTTTATTATTATTTTTTGATTTCTTTCCAAGTAAAACAATAGTTCTGTTATCATTCTGCCTCTAGACTTATAAAGACCTATAAAGGTTGCTGTGCTCTGAAATGGGCCTCTTCTAAGAACTTTTGACTACAATTCCTTTGCACCTTGGTGTGTTATAAATCTTGAGTTTCTCTGTTTTATAGTGCTAAAAAAGTTGGTTATATCTTAAATAATCTCAAGTTTTTAGGCACTTTTCCAATGCACCATACACCAGCTGTCAAACAACTGGCAGTGAGAGAAGATGGTTCTCTTCAGAGTGAGAGTCATTTAGTAGATGTCACTGGGAGGAACCCATGAAGTTAGTGCACATTGTGTCTTATCCATGGAAAAAAGCCATGCAGTGGGTGTATCTGTGTTCTGGCTTGCAGACTAGGAAGGTTATACATTGCTTAGGTGTGGAGGTCCAGTGCTTGTCATGTGCTAACTGACTCTGTCAAAAGGAGTTAAAATGCAGCCAGAAGCCGTGGCCTCTCTCTAAGGTACCTTGTTGCTATTACTGCTGCACTACATAATCTGTAATGTCAAGTTTTTAAGTGCAATCCCCAGTGTTGCCAACTATTTTAACCATATGCGTGGAGTATGTTTTGTATTCTTAAGGACTGTATCCTGGAGCTGTGGAATTACAAGGGCATTTCAGTTTTCAGTTAAACAAAAAATTCTCAGAAATGGAGAAAATATTGAAACTATGAGTTGTAGTTATCATCCCAAGCAGGTGATTATACAGAGTTTATTTATTCTTTTAAAAATATCATGGTTTTAAGATGAATGCTTTGAGACCTGATGTAAAATGAGGTTGGAAAAATCTCTATTTGTCTTCATGAATCACAGAATAGCTTTGGTTGGAGGAGACATCTGAAGGTAATCTACTCCAACCTGTTGCTTGAAGCAGAATCAGCTAGATCATATTACCTAAGGACCTGTCCAGCTGAGTTTTTAATATCTCCAAGACAGGAGATTTAGCAACCACTCTAGTCCCTTGTTACAGTAATTTGATAACCCTCATGGTGCTCCTTCTTTTCTTATACCAAGCTGAAATTTTGCTTGCTGCAACTATTGCTTCTCATCCTATCCCTTTTTATCTCTAAGAAGAGTATTGCTTCTTCTTTTTTACACCCTCAACTGCATTAAGTAGCTGTAGATAGCACTGAGATTTCCTCATTCCTTCTACCTTTTCTTCTTAAGACCAAGTAAATCCGGTTCCCTCAGCCTTTTCTTGTATCTCACATCTTCACTCCTCTGACTAGCTTGATGGACTTTCTGGATTCTCTGAAGTATATTAATGTATTTTGGGCTGGGAAGCCTGAAGTGAACACACAAATCCAAGTGATAGTCTAGAGCTACATGAGACCCTATTTCCAATCATAGTGTCTGGGCTTCTTCTCTTCAAATTTCAGGACTATCATTTACACCTGAATGAGTCTTGCCATTACTTTTACAGCCTGTGGAGAGAAATAGTTCCTTCCAGGCTGCTATTTGCCTTTGTCTTGCAGCTGTCTACCTTAGGATGAGATGCTTTGTGTCCCAGAAGGACCATTTCTCTACACCGATTATGAAAGCAACACATTTAGCTGTATTTCTCTAAAGTTAGGTGACATGAAGTCCAGACAGAGTCTTTGGTGGCAAGAAATGGTAACTGGTCTGAGGTATATTACAGCTAATGTTCATAATTTTTTTTTTTATGCATGAGTAAAATTCATGAAGAGGAGGTTAGAGAGCTAAACCATAAGATGGCAGAAGATGAGATGTGGGTAAGATGGGGAGTGGCTGGAGAAGGAGCATGGTAATCCTAACATCTCTGCTATAAGGCATCTTGAAGTCCACTTTACAACATAATACATTACTATTGCTTGCATAAAACTACAATCAAGCATTTGTAATGAAACTGTAAATAATCTAAGCAGACATCATTCATTGAATCATGACCCATACCCTGGATTCTCAAAAATATTTATCTCAGCATTCCTACTGGCTACTGGATATTTCCTTGCAGTATGATGCTGATTTAATCAAATATATTGGTCCTGTAAACAGTAACTTTTACCAGCCTTCACTGGTCAGGAGATTTCACCTCTCTTTCAGGAGTTATACAAAACAGGCTTCCACAACAGGCTGTAGAATACTGGGAATTACTTTGTATCTTTTCAGAAATAAATATCTCATGCATTCAGGCTGGCAAATACACAGAGAATCACAGTTAATTGTACCTGATATGTATTTGTTGGACGGAGTGCAAGGATGAGATGGTGAAATATAATGGTCTGTGATATACAGCAGGTCAGGCTAAATGATCTAATGGTCTCTTCTGAATACATGAATTGCTGGGCTGTGTGCCAGAAGCCAGACAGACTCCTAGTGTTCCCACAAGTCACTATATTCCTCCATCCCTGCCCTCCTGAACTCTGTGGTGAAACTCCTATTTGCATCATTTAGAACGGGATATTGATGTGGGTAGTTAATGCTAAAATGAAAAGTACAACAAATTTTGTTGGGAACCTCTGAAGTGCTTGATAATGGAGACACATCTAAGGCTAAATAGGTTCCAAATTCTACTAAACTAGAAAGTACACTCTAAAGGACAGGATCCATGGGATCAGTGCCCTTACCTTGCCTTCTCAACTGCCAATTCCTGGCAGTTCTCTGGCACGGGACTGCCAGCTACATCTTGTGCTCCACAGTGCGCTGCTGATCAGGGTGCCTCTGTACTGTTTAGAGGGGCCTTTCCTGACATTGCTCTTCAGCACTGAATAGTATTCACATCACAAGCTACAGTTTCAAACTGTAGCTCATCTGATCTCCCAAAACCCTGTCAGTGTGGTTGTCTTCTCCTGCAATGCTCTTCCACCACTGCTGCTGCTCATCTGAATCCACAGTCAGACTAGTTAGCTATAGACTGAAAAAATTTGCTTTTGCTCCAACATAGTTCCAACCAATATAGGTCCTGTGTAGGGAAACTTGCTTTAGAGATCTTCAAGAAATAGTAAGCCAAACTTCAGACTGTCCAACGTGCTTCAAGGAAAACCTTCAGTTTTATTGAAGGTTTCTGATTCACTCAGTACTTTTGTTTTCCTCAAATAAACATCAATGACATTGCTTTTTAAATTATTTTTTTGAATGTATTAAAATTTAAAATTTAAATATTTAAATGAAATGTCCTTCCCTATATTTTAGGTTTGTTTTTTTCTGACAAGAATTTTAAAAGAAACACTGTTTTCTTCTGAATAAAATAGCAGATATAGAGTGATAGGAAGATGAACATTTCTCCTGTTTATCATATTCAGGAGACTTCAGAAGACTGATTGGGAAAGAAATCAGTTTGGATTTCT
>VWZY01013661.1:50653-91962 GCA_013399075.1 Chloroceryle aenea | reverse complement strand
CCAACAAAAGACTTAAGACACTGATAATCTGAGGAGATAAGACTGCTCAGGCATGTTTATTCTTTGCCAGCTGTTTCTTGTGCAGCTGCTGTCAGGGCTGGGCTCTGCTCTGACTCATGTCACAGTCAAAGATAGTTCAAGTTTTGCTGTTGTTTTCTAGCTTGACAGCTGCTAAAAGGCTTGACCTCTTGTGACACAGCGAAAATATCTGAACTGCTAGTATGATTCACTTTCAGATACTACATTTTTGTTTCCTCTTGAAAACATTTGATAAGCCACTCTCTCCAGGTATGTTCACACTGGCTTAAATCCCTCTGCTAATAACTTTAAATTTTTACCTGCTTCCAGGGCTTGTACACACACACATTTTTCACTTGGTTCTCTGTTTTTCCCTCCCCCAGCTGTCTATTATTTACTGAATCTTATTTTTCTTGGAAGCCATATATACTGCTGCAGCTGGGTGATGAATTGACACTTCATCGACAGCTTCACTGTGAATTTTTGCCACTACTTTTCCCTAATGTTCAGTGAAATAAATATTGTGGCTGCTAGTTCTGTTTGAGGTAGACACAAAGTAACTGCAAAAATAGTCACTGTTCATGATGCTTTGGATTTTTCAGCCTTTTATATGGAAGGATATATTTATGTTTTTGTTCATAAAAGTAACATTTTACTGAAATAAATGAATAATACATCCTATAGTATTTGTGAGACTCTTTTAAGACTGAGGAAAGCATCTGCTATACAGAATCAAAAATAGTAGTGTCAAGCAATTCTTTGGTAGAAATAACACATATCAATCTTGTATTTTCCTAAACTGAAACACATGTTTCCCATAGCACCTAAGGGGCTTAGGAGCACAAGACACATTGAATGTGTCACACAGTCCATTTAATCAAGTTAATTCCAGACCTAACTCAATGACTAGAGGCGGTTGAAATGGAGAAAAGTTTCCCACTTGTTAAAACTACTTGCAAAAATTGGAGTGGCTTCAGTGCTGGGCAGAGTTGTGACTTTTGTTTTCAATCTCTTTGCTCACTCTAGAAGTTAGTTTTGCAGGTATTTTTAGTCACAAACTAAGGCTAAATATGGAGTTGAGTGATTGAGAGCTTTAATAAGTCAAGGTACATTTCAGATATACAGTTGAGGCTCTCTGCTCTTGAGGAGGTCACTCATTTCTGGCCATGCATGTTGGATTTGTCATTTGTTTGTCCCTTGCTGGGCTAACTTGGTGAGTTACAAGAAAAGTAACTCCCCCCACCAAGGTGTGTAATATTCTGCCTAATTAATCAGTTGAATTACCTGAGAAAGATGCCTGACAAGCATGAAAGCCGGTGCAAGGAATGAATCTGGAAGAGGTGTCTAGTGTGAGGGCAAGGAAGCATAAGGAGAGGTGGGATGGAGAGGAGGTCCACTCCTTTGTGTAGCAGCAAGCTGTTAAATCAGCTTGCAATCAAACTTTGGCCAAGCAGGACTTGCCTCACATTTTCCTTTTGCCAGATTTCTGCCTTGAATGAGCCAAAAAATTGATATATACATGAAGTTTTCAGCTACATGTAGGCACAAATGACTGAATTTTAGTTGTTGTTTTGTAACGATATTCACATAACTTTTTTTTCCTTATGAAATCTGTGAAGACACCTTCACCCTTTCCCTGCAACCAAACCTATAAGCAAGAATCTTGCTGATTTATTACACATGGTCTTTCTGTAGCAAGCATCAGTATTAATATTTGATTAGTGATCCATCATATCACTCCAACAAATAAAGCACAAATGATCTCATTCTGATATTGCTCACCCTGGCCTAAAGCAGAAGTAATTTCACTGGATACAAGAATTACACCATTGTAAAATTACTGCAGTTAGATGAACACTGGGAATAGCAGAGAGTAATTATAATAAAAAGGCACCAGATCATCCTTTGAATTGTAGAATATTAAAAGGATCTATTGTTGACATGCAATTTTTAGATAATGACTGTGCAGGCTTGGTGGCTTCCCCCTGCCCCTGTCAGTATGACACATATTTGAGACTATCTTGCTCAGTCTGTGCAGTGGATTAAAAATCAGCTGTCATTAAGAAGCGTTTCACTGCATAAAAGGCACCTGGGTGTGATGGTGCACATGAGAGGCAGCTGGTGGGATTAAGCTGGCTGGTAACAAGCATTCACCAGTCTGGTTAACTTCAGATCAGCCTTCTAAACATTTCCATGGAAACAAGGGAAGTTCTGGTTCATTGTAAGTGGCTTAATTTACTTTCTAACTGTATTAAAAATAGAATACTAAACAGAAACAAACCTAACCCTGAAACATATTTTTATTATGATTTTAATCAGTCATGGCATTCAGTGATTGCTTTTCTTTACCTCCTGCCTGGGGTAATGGGTGAAGTTTTCATTGAGCAGTTGCTCCTTGAATCTGCAATAGAATGAACAAAGTAAATCTGGAAAAGGACTGTGGAGTAGTTGAGGGTCTTAAATCTTCATTTTTGATAGAAAACAATCCAGTGCCTTTGTTTGTGAACTTTCCTGGTTTGTTTTACAAGGTGTGAAACTTGAGAGATTGGAATGCAGTTACATACTGGAAACTTATATGTCTAAAATGTCTAATGTCTATTACTAAAATGTCACCTGTAAATTTTGATATGACAGAACAGTAACTTGTACAGTCACAGAGATAAAAGACATACTGATGTACTCATAGAGAAAAGTACTGAAACTGTGTTTTCTTTCTGCATTGTCATCTTTAGAGCCACATTATAGAAAACTAGTTGTAAGTAGACTTTTTCCTGGATTGCCATGCAAATAGAGTTGCATCAGAATGGAAACATCCTAAATGTGTAAAGGGGGGGGGAACTGTAAGCTGATTCATATGGGTGAGGTTCTTGCTCAAAGTGCTTGTCTGTCTCTCAGGATGTATGCACCCAAGGACTAATTGTTCATATGACTCAGGTATTTTCCAGTAGAAGTGATACTCCTGTAATGCTGATAGTTTGTGCTTCAACAAAATCAACTTTAATTATGCATGAATGCCAATCAGTCTGGAAATCAATTTTGCTGACTCACACTCAAAATTTAGCACTATTATCTGAATTTCAATAAGCCAGATTTTTTATCTTGAGTTATATTCCAAGAGCAGTTGAAGGCAGCAGAAAAATTGGCTTTGATGTTTATCTGAGGTTTGGAAATGGTTATAGCCTTACATCTATAACATCAAGGAGGAGGTTTTCCTTCCTCCTGTGGTACAGAGCTAACAGTGTTGTCTGTATTAGCATTCACGTCCTCTCAGTGCACTTTTAAGTCCTTGTTAAGATCACCATTTTACACATGGGAAACCAGGAGAAAGGCATACTGCATAGCTTCTTCAATGTCACAAAGGCTTTTTGCATTTGAGGGAATTAAGTTCATGTTAGCTGAAAGCTTCATCTCAAATTTAACTTTTCATGCTTTTCCCCTTGTTCATCACTTTTGTCCACAACAGATGAGCTCCATCTATCTTGCCTACCTAGAGAAGCCACAAAATGGCACCCATTAAATTCCGGGACATTCTGATAATGAACCAAAACTAAGAATTTCTGGTTTTATGGAAAATGCAGTTAACTTTAGTTATTAAAACATGTTGTAACAGGTGGCTGGGCTTCCAGCTTCATTCCATACCTCCCTGGCCAAGAATGCATGCAGCTGACTGCAAGCAGCTGTATGTGCACTCGGACAACTCTGACATGCCTGGAAGTATCTATAATCAATAGCAGCAGTCAGAGGAATGTGAAGACAATGTGACCAAAATACAGTATTTGGCAGAAAAGCCTGTGAATACATTGGCAGCATGGTGTTATTATTTGAAAGCAGAAACCCTCTGATCCTGCTGACTTATGTTTAAAAGTGATCATGGAGTTCAACACTTTAAAATGCTTTGAGTTCTTGTGTAAATTCTCTACTTACCGGAGTAAGGCAAACAGCAGAAAGACATTAAATTTCACATGAAAAAAAAGTAGGATGCTTGTCCTTGTGAGTGTAAAGGAAAAGTTTGCAAACAGGAACGCTATGTAGAAAAAAGCTCAGAAGCCAGAAATCTGTAGCGTGCAATGACACTGTGAGCATTCCCAGATGGGATCATTCATGTGTTTAAAATACACAAGCTTACAGGCTGAGACTCATATAATTTCATAATACCATCTTCCCTTCTCACCACAAAATGTAATTTCTCTTTTTAAACATGTGTTGCTATAGTGACTTGTTTCTCTTTTAAAGCTCCTTTGTGTCCTTACAAACTGAGGTGCTAAGCCTTCCCCGATAAGCGTGTGGGTTTGGGCTGAGGAGAGAATGAAAACGATTTTCTGTGTACTGCAGTCATTTGAGTAGTGCTGCTGAGGTAAAGGAGAGAGATCATAAGCTTTCATTATTAAGCTATATCAAGAGCAAAGCAAGCTAAGGAGGCACTCTGAAAGGAACAACATGAAAAATTATAATGGTCCTCAAATGGTTTGGAAATAGAGAGAACAACTAGGGGAGGTTTAAAATGTGTGGGTTTTTTCTGCATCAACGGGTGGATTTTGGAGGTTCTTGTGGTTTCAATAATGTCCAGATATCTCAGGAAGAGGCTGGCTGTGAAACAATTACATAGAAATCTGAAATATATTAAGCTCCAAGGCAAATTATACTGTTGCAGAAGTTTCTGCAAAGAGGGTTTTGTTCCTCTTAACGCAGGCCATAAGGTGACAGCAGCAGCATTAGACCTGAGGGCTTTTCCGTATGGGATACAGGCAAGTTTGCAGTCCATTCAGTGAAGAGATGGAGCTTATGCTAGTTTTAACTTGAACACAGGTGAATACACAAATGTGGGGAAATGATGAAAAAAGTGATCATTCTGCAATGGAGGTTCACAAAGAGCAGCTGAACACTGGTTTGTGACCTCCTTCTAGCAAGGCTCTCTAAGCATTTGTAGTCTTCAGAGGACTTTATGGGGCCCAATGCCACCAGGAGATGATGGATGGAGAGACCAGAGTGACTGTGAGGTCTGCTTCTTTGCTTTGCCCTCACATGGCTCTGGCCAGCACATCATGGGACACCATCCACCAGCTCATTGGAGACGTTCAAGGAACAGAAGGGGCGTTATCCCCAGTTGTTTTCACCAGTATTGATTGTTCTTTCTCATAGTTTCTTTTTTATTTAGCGCTTCAAGAAGGGCTTGGAGGTTTTTCTCTGTGAGAAAAATGTCCTCCAGATTTACTAGGCATTTGTAACCAAGCAAACAGCTGGTTAGTCCTCATTGTTGATCAGATGACTAGATCATCTGTAAATAAATAGAAGACTGAAACATCTCTCTTTTATGAATTGGTGTCTGGGATATTGTCTACTGTTGCAATTAATTTCTGATAGTAATTATTGTTCCACTTATAAGTAATTATCTTTATCTTCTACTTAGAAAATATAAATTAGACAATTGTCTTTGACTAGGTATTCTCAGGAGCACAGGGAAGACAAACTCACTGTGATTGAGAAGATTTACTATTTATTAGCTTAAAAACTGATTCTATAATCTGTCTAGAAATGTCTATGGAAAAATAACACTTTATGCTTAAATAAAACCATATATTTAATTTTCTACAAAATGTAACTGTTCTTAAGCATGAATTTCAGAAGCAGAGATCTAAGTGCCTTTTTTTTTTTCATTTAAAGAAGGCTTTTTGTTGTAGGCCCACATTTGCTGTCATCAAGTAGAAACATGGCTCTTCCGATTCCCTGCTCCCAGTATCAAACATATACTCAATTGTACAGGAGGTCCCTGAACAGGTACAAAGTAAGCTGTTACAAAAGCTGAAAGTCATGTTCAGGTACTTCAAAGACTGCTTTCAAATTTGTTTAAATGTTTTGAGAGCTTCTTTAATACAAAAGTAACCTCTGGCAAAATTTATTAACCTTTGATTTACATTCCTCATTTGATTTGCATTCCTCTTCGAAGTTATGTTTCTAATTCAGTTTTTCAGGTTGAATCTCTGAAATAGAGATATGAGGCCAGACTCTTAGCTGATACAAAATGACTTGTGTTAGTTCTCAACATCTGAGAATCTGACTTCTTACATCTTCTATAGATTTTCCCAAATGAGATGATATTGTTTTAATTCTAGAGCTTTATTTTCAGTTGCATTAGTAACATCTGGCATTAACTTCATATTGCTGTGACAGGCAATTGCTAGTTCTGAATGCAGCTGTGAAAAAGCACAATATTGTTCACTTCAGTTGAGCTATGTTTGCTTTTAGCATGGCAAACTGTCAGCAAAGAGTCCAAAAAATGATTTAGAGTTAACATTAATGAGGTGATGCTCTGTCTTGCTTCACAGCTGTAGTCCTTTCAGACAGCATTAGGAAGCTCCTACCTTCACAACTTGAGTTTGCAAATCCTATAGAGCAAACCAGCCCATCTTTCCTCCTTTTGAAAAAAAAAATGGACCAATGCCAAGAAACAATGAACTGATAGGAAGCTCACAAATATGGAAAATCTTCTCTCTGGAGGTCTCTCTATATTAACCATTAATTCTAATGGTCTGTACTGGCATGAATGGATCAATGCCCCTTTAAAAAGCATGAGTATACTCAGAAAAAATGTCTTAAGGAAAAAATCAGCCAGCTGCCCTTCTTCATAGTTACAATTTTTGTATATTGAGTCATAGCTACCAATTGTAATGCCAGCATTTTTTCATCTTAGTGATCCTGCCGAGCTGGAAACACTTTGAGAGTGGGAACTGAGGTTTTCTCTTTCTCATGTACCATTTGTGGAACACATTACTACTACGTGTCAAGTGTGAGGCCAATCACTGCACCTGGAAAAGGCCATTGACATTATCACTGACCTTGTTACTCTACGAGCTTTTACACCTGATCAGAGGAGTTTTTATGGAAAGGATGCAGCCTCATTTTGCCTGTGTACTGAGCTGACTTTAAAACCAGTGGTACTGAGTTGTAAAAAGCAAAAAGAAGGAGGATAAAGATGAAGGAGCTGAAGAAATGTGTGATCTCACATCAGGCACTGAGTGCTACCCATGAAGTTTTGTAGAAACTTGCTGAGTGAGGTTGAGATAGAGTGAAAACTGAAATAAAATGAGCCCAAAGGTTTAGAGAATACAATCATATTTTAGGAGAGAAATAAGGAATGTGTACCTAATTTTGTAATATTATGTTTGGTGTAGCACTCCAGGTTTCTTAAACTGAGCCTCCAGACAAAAGTGAAGTTACAGCATAGCTGAAAGCGACAGAAAAAGAGTATATGCTCTGTGTGAAACACCAACACTGGAGCTGCAGTGTTTTCCAGACATTCAAGTTTCTGTGACATGGACTCTGCATTTATTGTTCTGTGGTCACTTATCATTAGCAATGTGGGCTGACCATGGAGCAACTGAGCCAGGGTGACTTTTGCCACTGATTGCTGGGAGAGAAGAATGGGGCCCATACAGCTGCCCTACAACAAGTTCAGAAGTGGAGGTTTTCAACTTATAACTTACTTCCTCTTTTGCAGTTAGGGTAAGGAGGATGTCTCCTTCAAGCTGGAGGACTGGTTTTGTTGAACAGTAGGTTTAATGAACCTCATTATAAGTGGTAGCTTGATGGCTTTTCCAGTGCAGATATTTGTCTGTTTAATTAAGATGGCTTCGTCTGCTTAATTGCTGCTAATTAGCATTCATCATCAGCTGGTCCAGAGCTTGTAGTTCTATTCACTGTTAATGGTTACTACTCTCACTGAGACACAGTCTTAAATGCCAGTTTAATGAAGGTGTGTTGGTTACTTCACTGTAACTGAAGTTCTGTTGAGAGAGGTAAAGGGGTGTCTCCTTTCTCTCTAAATAATTTACTGAAACTGTGATCCAGAGCATATTCAATTAAAAGAAAGCTCATCAACACTAGGGGAATTCATTAAGAAAGTGGGTGAGATAGAGAAATAGAAGAATAATCTTACAAATTAAATTAGGTAAGGGAAAATATTTAGCTATTAAGCAAATCTGGTTTCATTGTGAATTTTTAAAAGCTGTTTTCTTCTAAAAGGTGCTATTGACACATCTCTAGAAAATGAAATATTTATCCACCGAGGCAATCCATCACAGAGCAGCAGCACTGCCTCTGGTTTTGAATGACATCTTGCAGATTGAACCAGAGTGGAAAGCAAAAGTTGCTATTGCACAAGCAGAAGACATTGTCAGCTTGCTTTGCCTGACTTCATAGTGCAGAACCAGTGGATGGCAAGCTCTCAACCCTCCTCTCTGTGGAGATAAGCTTTATCTTGGTGCCGTGGTTCCCTGGAGAGGAAGGGTGGTGCCACTGCCTGTCCACTTTGGCTGCAGTGTTTATTCTATAAAGGATCTGAAGAGGTGGCAGTGGGCACATGGCAACTGGTAGTGTTTATCCAGCCATATGACCACAACCCCAAATAATTCTTCATCCATACACTTCCTAGGAGTTATATAAGTAGGAAATTTTAAGTGCCAAAAATATGAAAGAATCCAGAACAGATGAAGTGAGAGATTTTGTCTTAAAATAAAACTTTCTCTTCTGATTCTGATTTAGACTTTCTTCAGTCCAGCTGGCATTCCTTACCTGCCTTCAACAAAATCTGCAGTGGTTCTTACCAAACTAGGTCTCTGTATGTGCCTCTGCCCTCACTGACCTTCAGCTGCTCTTGATGCCATTGATCATACCCTTTTCAAGGATGCTCTTCCCCATTAGTGGCTCTAATGTCTTTTGAGCCACAGTTTGTGATCTTGTCACTTTTTGTCACATTTTGAATCCCATTTTGAATCCCATTTTGTCATCTTCTGACCCTTCTCCATCTTTCTGTGAGGATTCCACAAAGACCTGATCTTGATCTTCTTTTACTCCCATTCTCCTTGCTTCTTGTTACTATTATCTGTAAATACAAAATTATCTTAGGATGTCTATGTTGATGGGTCACAGATTTCCCGCCTGCTCCAGGCCATTTTTATTCTGTTCAAACAGTGGTCCGTGGTTGTTTTTCTGACAGGTCTGACTGACATCTAGATACCAATTCAAGCCGTCACAAACACATGGCTATTATTAATATTTTCCATTGCTGTCTCTTTTGGTTTCTTATTGAGGGCAAAGTCATGAAAGCGAACTTCCCTGTAACCTGTTTGGTTGGATCTTGCAAATCCTTCTGCATATCTTCTTTTAAGGATGTGGTCTTTTTGTAATTGTAACATAGCTAAAAGTCTTACTACCTGACATCTTACTGCAAGATTCTTTTCTCCAGCTTTCTCCCATTTAATTGAACTCAGAATTCACATGCAAAGGCATTTTCCTACTCCAGTACATTGACAATAACACCTCTTTCCTGCATTCTTCTATTTGTTCCTCTGTCTCTTTTTATGCAACATAATCTTGTTTTCATTTTGAACAACCTTCCTGTCTCATCCCCACATGCCTTACCATCTCTTGTTCGATTTTAAATGTCAACTTCGATCTTTGATGGGCTGCTGATGCCAGCTCCCTTCCTCTTGTTTTTACATCTTCAAATCATCACCTTGCCCATGCTTATCCTCACGTTTGGAAGGAGTGCTCTGAAACAGCAACAAAGCAACTTTCAAGTAATTTTTGAAGTCTTTTTTTTTTTTCCTGAGATGCCTTACAGAAAACTTGACAAGATGATAGCATGCCAAGGCAGATCCTTTTCATGCTGACTGATATTTCTTGTATTCCCTGGCTGCCTGGGAGCCTCAGATGTTTTCTATTTCAAACATGAATCTTCTTCTTGAGTAACCTATCTCAACAGGGCCCTGGTCCAGGATCTGAGTGACACTGAAAAAAGGCACAGACAAGGAACTGTCTTAAGCACTTTGTCTTTCTCCTTTCCTCCTCCACCCCAACCCACACTACAACTCTTCATCTCAGCTTCATAATATTGGTGATATAACCAAGATGAGACTACATCTCCTAGAAACTAGAAAGTTGCACATCACCTAATTGTAAATGATATCATTTGTTCAGTTACTGTTTGCCATGGTTTCTGTTGGACCCAAGCCAGGTAGAAGTAAAAAATGGATTTTGTGCAGCAGTGAAAATATCTTCGGGGCTTAACTGGTTGCAGCAAATGACATCACAGAATGGTAGGGGTTGGGAGGGACCTCTGGAGATCATCTAGTCCAACTCCCCTGCCAAAGCAGGTTCACCTTGAACAGGATGCATATGCATAGGAACATGTCCAAGTGGGCTTTGAAAGTCTCCAGAGGAGGCTCAACAACCTCTCTGGACAGCCTGTTCCAGCACTCCATCACACTCACAGTAAAGAAGTTCTCATATGTAGGCAGAATTTCCTGTGTTCCAGTTTGTGTTCATCACCCCTTGTCCTATCACTGGGCACCACTGAAAAGAGACGGGATCCATCCTCTTGACTCCCACCCTTTAGATATTAATAAATATTGATAAAATTCCTTATGAGGGACTGTTTCCTGAAAGAGGTGGTTTTCACAAATACCTTAAGCTGCTCACCCTCCAGATGTGGAAGAACAGGACCTGAGCACTAGGGACATCCTCTGCAACTTGAAAAATAAGATTCTTTTCAGAAGGTCTGTAGTTGTTCCAAGAACACAGAAGAACATGACCATGAGGCTGATAGACGGCATGTACCTTGAAGCATTCATCGCAGGATCCGAATCCCTTTATATTCTTTATAGAATGATAGAATAAAGACAAAAACCTTGATTTTTTTCTTGGGTAAAAATTCAAATAATCTTTTCCATTAGGTAGGTGGCTCTTGCCAATGGCAAATCTGTCCATGGGAATCTTGCAGCAGATCCCAACTCAGATTCACAGTGTACTCAGACCATTCATTCTACCACATGCTGATGGGTGCCATAACTGAGGTGCTAACTCATAAAGGTGCTGATTATAGTAGGTCTGAAGCTAAGTTTGTCACATTTCTAAACAAAACAGAATTTCAGAAGGAGCTGTTTTTATAGAGGGTGTGAAAGGAGGGAGGCCTTGATTAGGTTGTTTGAGCAAAGGAATTAGAGGGAAGAATCTCTGAAATTGATACAGGAATACAGCACATGAATTCTGACTGAAGTCAGGGGGGGAAAGTCTAAATTTTGAAATGAAAGGAAAATGCTATTAAACCTGAACTATAAGTCCTCTTGCTTTTTAAAAGTTAAGTCAGTTAAGTCATCTCTTTATTTTTTTATTTTTTTTTAATCTCCAAAGTGACAAAGCCATTTGAGTTTTATTGACCAGTGTGTCTTGATCTGCCTGATGACATTTCCCAAGATTAATGTGTCTGTTTCTTGACAATGCATATGCTTCATGATGCATCACAATTAACCACTGCTACTTGGTATGATAAGGAAGGTCTCTTTTTTTTATCTGCAGCTGCATGAATTCTATCTGCATTTCAAATGGCAAGCAAAACAGACAGGTTCCCTATCCACTTTTCTCATCTACCTTTCTGAAGTGAAAAAAAAATAAATTAAATTCATGTTTACATTCCCAGTAATGTGTATTTTGAGGATGCAGCATATTTTGGAGAGCAAATTGGTCTAGAAATATCCCAAATATATCCAAAACCCCCAATGTATAAGAACACAGAAGCATCTCCCATTATTCTAAGTGCTTGACTCTATAGCTTTTATTTCTTTGTGTTGGTAGAAATATTTATGAGATCTCTTCAGTGCATTTTCTACAGTCTTTTCTTTGTTTTCAGTATAAACTGTCAGGCTAATGCTGTTATTCAGGATGTTTCAAATAATGTTTTTTAAACTCAATACAGAGTTTCACATTTTGACCCAATTCTTCAGGGATGTACCATTGTGCTTTACTTAAAATTGTGAGTGATCCATTTGTCTTTAACATGACTCTTCACATGCACAAACCTGTTGCCTGAAGCCACAGAGCTTTTGTCATAAAAACTTTACAAACGTCTTAGGAGTAGGCTCAGTTAGAAATTTGTTACCATTTTAATTAAACTCAGTAGCTGAACATAAGCCATCAATAAAGGTTGAATTTCACCTAATCATTGTTTAAATAACTTTGGTGCAGTTTGTTTTTTGAACATAATACAACATAAAATTAATTTTGATTTTAGCAATTCTTCTTTCCTCTAATGGTACTGACAGCAGAAGCAGTGACCAGATACAGACATGTCCTTGGCATATACATTTATTTTCTCATAGTGCTTTGGATATAGATTTCTTCTTCAATGTTATGGAGAACTCCAATAGCTAAGAGGTGATGATGACTACATATCCCCACTATTAAACTGGAATAGACATGAAATGATCTAAAAATGAAATATATTTACTTATATGTTGAGAGAGAATCTGAATTTGCAATCCATTTAGTTCTTTATTGGAAAATTAAAGACAGAGTTTAATAAATACTTTGAGCATCACTTCATTAATTTATTTTCTCTCATATTTCTTTTCATTAATTTATTTTCTCTCTTTCATATTTATTTTCTCCCATATATTCCCTACCCCTTTGGTATTTTGTTTCTGGTCTTTATAAGGTCCCTTGCTGACAGCTAATTTTCTCTTCTGCAGAGAGCATTTCAGCTGAACCATGGTATTCTGAATGTGTGTAATGTACCTGAATAATATAATGTATGTCACAATAAGGACAAAATAAATGTCACAACTGGTATATCTTTAAAAGGCAGGGACATGGCTTCCTTGTAGAGGGTACAGTGAAGATTTCTTCTCCATGAACATTTATAACAAAGAAAGTTGATAGGATGTGAGAATACTAAGTTTTTTATAAAGCCTTTTCCACAAATCAGATGGTGAAAGCTATTTTAATGCTGTTCAGGACCTGGCCATCTTATGGTAAAAAAGAGATATCAGAGCTCAAGGAATATGATAGAGCTGAATGAGGTGAAATATTTTGATATGAAAAGGGATTGAATAAATTGAGATTTTTCATTTAGGAAAGAGACTAATAAGAGTGAAATGGATCAAAGGACATAAAACCACAAGAAAGAAGTTGGATTCTTTTTTCCTTTTGGTATGAAGTCTATTTTATATAATTAAGAATGGAAAATTGAAAAACTCTGCAAGTAACTTTTTTATAATAGACAGTATCTACAGTAAGAAATCCAAGCCAAATAAGTAAACAAAAAAGGAGATCGTGTATTCTATGTGTGTATCAAAAATATCCAGAGTTATATTTATCCAGAAGGAAAGAATCTGAAATTTCATGCCTCATGGGTTGAGTTTGCCACCAGCAGGGACAAGTTTGAGTACAGAGTATGCCCCATCTGCCCATCAAGACGTTCTTATGCTTCTCCCTAATGAGTCTCTGACTGGTCACAGTCAGATCCTGCAGAGTCAGGATTGGGTTTCCAGGTTGGTGGTCTGGTATTAGATCATAGTCCCTGTGAATGATTTAACAAGAAAACCTTAATGTGACGTCAAGCTGCTTTAATTGAGTGCTGAAATTTATTTTCCTGTGGTATAAATTAATAAAGCAGACTTGAAGTGTATGTAAATTATTGATTAATTTTGACCAGGTGTAAGGATAGCCCTCTTCTGCAAATAAACAGAAACAAACTTGCAGTGTGATGAATTCACTTACTACTCTACTTAACCAAATATTAAACTCATGAAAGAAATATTCTAAATAATTAAAGAACTAATATGCTGTATATTTTCTGTGTCTGAGAAGTAGAATATGAAGACAGGAACATAACCAAGAGCTTCTGAATTTCAGTTTTAGCTCATCCTTTTTTATGAAACTTTTTCTGAATAGATTGCTTAGCCTCTGGGCCTGTCTCTAGAATATGGCTAGTACTTCTGAGGCTCAAAATCAAAGATACTGCATTTTAATATAGGCATGCCAGGTGGAAATCTAAACGTGGAGGGGTTTTTTGAGCATCCTCTAAATAATTTTGTTAGCTTTTCCACAAAAGCACTTGATTGTGGATAACCTGGGTTCAAGGTGCAAAGCATTTAAACTCAGAATGATCAAATTATGACCCATTATTTATCACTAGTGCATTTGGTATTTCGTGTCGAGGTTTTTGTACGTGAAGTCTTCTGTGTGCTTAAATGCATATGTAAAGCTAGAGATTTCTTTTTCATATTTTTCTAATAGTGCTACATCTATATAGTGGGAATAGTAACTCCAAACTGTTGCATGAATATTTCTGGCATGGACAAACATCTTAATATCTACATAGGCCTGCAATTTCTTGAATTATCAGAATGAGGTGTATTGTGAGATGTTTTTTTAAAACTCACATCAATCTAATATTACTGAATAAAATACTATCTACACCATGAAGTTCTTTCAATATTATCAAAAGGATTTTAGTTATAAATTTTCAAAGAAGGTGCCAGTATCTGGCATTATTTTTGGAAAGTCCAACTCACAATGTAACACTGGCAGACAAATCCACCTGCAATAAGAAAGTTTTCATTATGGTATGCCTACATCAGACTTGAGTGTTTGCTCCACTTGTTGACATTTGTGTCTGAGCACTGAAGGGACATTTCTAGGAACATTTATGACAGGACAATTGAGTTTTGTCATCCTTATCTTATATTCTGTTGACAGCTTTCCAATGCCAGTAAAGACATCACAGAATTGATTTTCTACCTTCATAATCTTCTGTCCTACGGTATAAGATCTCATAATGAGCCTGACCATTTGCCATGTTTTCAGATGCTGAATCAATACACTCTGTCCCTGAAACAATTATAAACCTTATCTTTTCAAGATTTTCCTTTATCCAAATGTCAAACTCATATGAGCCTCCAACTAGAACTATTTATCCACAGCATTATCTGCAGTTACTTGTCTGTATTCAGTGCAAGTATGTTTTCTCTTCAGATGGTTTCCCTTAACTTCAGCTATCACATTAATCTGTCCAGCCATAGTCAACTGATCAGTAAAACACACTGCAAGAGTCACATGCAAATTCATCTTGAACAATTTGCTTCTTTTTAGTACAGTCTGGCTTCTGTTTCTTGTAAATATGAAAGATCTTTCCAAAGGTGAGATGTAGTTTAGAATTGGTTTTGGTCTGTTCTAGTTTGGTCCTCCATGTTGTTTTTGTGAATTCTTTCTATCTGCAGTCTAAAGATTCATCTGGAAAGATTTTTCTAATCTTGTCCACTGCATCTTGTTTTAATTCCAGAAGACGCACTTGGGATTATTTGTGGCCTGAAATCTTGGGAATGTTCTTTCCTTTTTTCTAGGGTTTGGATAAAGATTTCCTCACATTCTTTCCCCTAGGTCCCACCCCTCACCCTGCCCCTCACCCCCCTCACAAATTTGGCGGTTTTATTCCCAATACAATCTAATCTAATCTCCAGAATTAGGGATTTCACAAACCCTTCACAATAGCACATTTGCCTCAACAGTATAAAGTCTTACAAATTATTCAACTGTTTCCTCTTTCCTCTGAGTTATCTTATGAAATGTATCTCTCTGAATAGCTTCATTTGTCTGGGAGTTCAATATTCATGTTTGTGCTGCACATTCTGATAAATGATTTTCTCTGCCTCAGTCACAGGCTAATGTACAAATCTAGTACATCTAT
The DNA here is from genome assembly GCA_013399075.1 of Chloroceryle aenea. Taxonomy (NCBI): domain Eukaryota; kingdom Metazoa; phylum Chordata; class Aves; order Coraciiformes; family Cerylidae; genus Chloroceryle; species Chloroceryle aenea. The sequence goes on along the minus strand of VWZY01013661.1, from coordinate 76,424 downwards.
GACTGAAGTAATCTAAAGAAAATCTGCCTGTTCTTATCTGTGCTTGCCAAACGCTTGCTTTAACTTTTCTGTTTTCTCTTGTTTCTGAGAGCTCCAGTTGCTCAGGAGTTTTTACTGCTCCTTTTTGTATTCACCACTTGTCTTAGATGTAATCTTCAATATCTGTAGCTGCACCCCCAGTGTCAGACTGTGTGTCATAAATTTTAAAGTCTGAGTTAGGCTTTTAAATACTGAATCTTAAATAAATAAAACAAGATAGTTAATGGATTCTAGAGGAAATATCTTCTGGAGAAGAAAAAAGGATAATGTATGTGTTTAAACCATACTCTAATCAGTCTGTATCAGTATTTCATGAATGTAATTTCTAACACTAAGAAACTAAAAGGTCCAATTATCAGTACAAAACTATAAACCAACAAAAAGACTATTTACTCATGTTTTAATTTGCATTTTTATGCATGGTTTTATGCAAAAGTTTTCATAGCACCAAGACTGAAGCTTTTATTCTTAGAGAGGTAAGAATTCTGAGGAGACATCAACAGTAGAGAGAAAACTTACTGGGAATTTTCAGGAAGGAAATATTTTCTTCTAGAAATACTAATTAGATAGGATCCAGATGAGCCAGGTGCTTGCATGGGATCTGGCCTTAACTCTGCAGCTTGAGCAGCACCTACTTATGCATTTATCCTCTTTATCTTCTATTTAATAGTGTGATGGGCAACAATTGGTACCCAGCAGGTTTCTGGTTTCCCCATGTCACTGGCCTGGTTATTTGGCAAAGAGCTCTTCTGCTATATGGTTGCTACTGTCCTGCAAAAGTGACATCAGGACACTTAAGGGAATTATGCATCCCTGCTGCAGGACAGCAGAGAATCCAAAAATGACACTTTTATCTTTTATATTTTGATTTTGTCCTATTCCCAGCATTATTCTGACAGTCAGATTTTTAGTGTCATTTGTGGTGTGAAACTATTGCATGTGGTGATGGATTTCCATTTTCCAGACAGCTAAGTCAGTGATTGGCTCTTGGAGGCTATATTTGTGGTTTGTCTTTGGGAAAATATTTTGGAAACATCTGTAAAACTTTGTTTCAAACATCTGCTTTTTTGGCTCATTAGATATGATTGCATTTGCCAAACTAAACTGAAAACAAACCTCAAGGCTTAGGACTCATAATTAGGAGATGTGTTTGCAAAAATTACTTGCCTGTATTAGTTTTGGTGAAAATAAGAGCTTTTTACAGGTATTTCTTAACAAAACAATATCATGTGAGGTTGAATCATCTTGCTGAATACTTCCATTACATGGCAGAGTGCTATATGAGTTATGCACAGCCATTTAGAAAAAGCTACTAAAGAAAAATCTCTTTTTAAACACGAACTGAAGGCAACTTTCAGGCCAAGGGTTCTAATAAATGACCAGTGTATGTGAAAGATCATGAACTGTTAATATTTTGTATATAAACTTTGCTATTTTTCAGCTGAACATGTTTCCAACACTGTCAGTTTATATTTAACAAGGATTTTTGACAGCTTGTCTTATAGATATTATCATAGAAGAAGCTTATTTATAATGAACATGATCTGAAATATTTAAGGTATGACAACACCAGAAGTTTTGGAGGTTTTGAATCAGCTATGGAAGGAAATGAAGTGTAACAGCATTCTCCTTTCTTTTAATAAACACTTTTCCCTGGGCCCAGACAGCTCGCTAAAGGGCCACATTCTTTGTCTGTCCTAGGCAGTATCAAGGCACACATGAAACAAATGCAGATCTACATTATGAGCACAAAGGGGAGAAAAGTGACCACTCATCCCTTTGGTTGACACTGAAGATTTTATTAGTGCATGATTTCATTCTGTCTTAGATCTGTTCCAAAGATTTTTGGACTAATGTAGCTGCTGCTCTATCGGTGACACTTCAAGTTCAGTTTGGAAAAGCAGAATCTAGTGTTAATGAAATAATTGCTGTTTCCATACTCAGTTACAACCTCTCCCTCCCAAGTTCCTTCAGTCACAGAATCACACAGTTGTCAAGGTTGGAGAAGACCATGTCCAACTGTTGACCCCTCCCAAAGAAACCAAATACAAACCAAAACCAAACCAACAAAGAAACAAACCAAACAAACCACACAAACAAAGAAACCAACGAACAAAAAGCAACACCAAAAAAATTACACCACCTCACCATTCCCGTAGAGCATGTCCTGAAGTGCTTCATCTACGCATTTTTGAATACCTTGTGGGATGGTAACTCCACCAGCTCCCTGGGCAGCCCATTCCAGCCCCTGACTACTATTTCAGTAAAGAAACTCTTCCCAATATCTGATCTAAACCTCCCATGGTGCAACTTCAGGCCATTTTGTCTAGTCCTGTCATCATTTATTTGAGAGAAGAGGCTGCACCCACCTAACTACAACCTCCTTCCAGGGAGCTGTAGAGAATTATAAGGTCTCCCCTCAGCCTTTTCTCTTCCAAACTAAACAATACCAGTTCTATCAGCCTTTCCTCACAGGATGTGTTCTCCAGACCCTTCACCAGATTGGTTGCCCTTTTCTGAACTTGCTCTAGCAACTCAGTGTCTTTCTTGTGGTGATGAGGGGCCCAGAACTGAACACAGTACTCAAGGTGAGATCTCACCAGGGCCGAGTACAGGGGNGGTACCGGGGCAGCCAGCGAGTTATTAACCCAGTTGAAGAGTACACCTGACTAAGCCAAGGCCTCCAGCTTCTCTAGGAGAATGCTGTGGGACATGGTGTCCAGGTTGACAACATCCACAGCCACTTATCAGGTCACTTGGTCATGGCACGAGATCAGGTTGGTCATTTAGGACCTGCCTTTCCTGAATCCATGCTAAGTGGGCTTAATACCCTGGCCATCCTGCATTTACCATGTGAGCTCACTCAAGATGAACCTCTCCATAATATTTTCTGATACGAAGGTCAGGCTGACAGGCCTGTACTTCCCAGGACCCTCCTTTCGGCCCTTCTTGTAGATGAGCGTCATGCTGGCAAGCCTGCAGTCATCTGGGACTTCCCCTGTTAGCCTAGATGGTTGATAAATGATGGGGAGAGGCTTGGTGAGCTCCTTTGCTAGCTCCCTCAATGCTCTAGGGTGGATCCCATCTGGCCCTACGGACTTGTCCAGTTGCCATAGCATAGCAGGTCATTAATTGCTTCTTCCTGGGGGTGAGGGGTGTTCTGCTCTCTGTCCTTATCTTCCAGCTCAGGAGGCTGGTACACTGGGGGTAGCTGGTGTGACTAATAAAGATGAAGACAAAGGAAGCCTTAGGCTACCCTTTTCAGGCTTTTTCAGGCTTTTTTTTTTTTTTTTTCAGGCTTTTTCTCATCCTTTGTTGTAATGTTCTCCCCCAAGCATCCAATAAAGGACAGAGATCCTCCCTGGTTCTCTTTTTTTTCTTAATGTATTTTTAAAAACTTTTTTTTGTTGTTGTCCTTTATGACAGTGGCTAGACTGAGCTCCAGCTGGGCTTTTGCCTTCAACTTTTTTCTCTGTATTACCTAATGAGATCCCTGTACTCATCCTGAGATGCTTGCCACTTCCTCCAAAGGAGGTAAATTATCTTCTTCTTTTTCTTTTTTTTCTGAGTAATCCACAACGAATGCTTTTTTTTTTCACTCTGACTCCTTTATGGATGAGTTCTTCCATGCTGAATGTATGTAACACTAAGAAGAGTATTTACTTTTATTTTTAATCTAAGTAGAACAGCTTTGCAGCCTTTTTACAAGTGGTAGGGCTAGCTGCATCCCTTATGCATACAAATGCAGTTCTGTGTGCATTAGCCTAAGGGCATAATATAAAGATTCACTATGATTTCACCGAGACACAACTGTCTTATCGATACAGATCCCCAACACGATGAGATTCCTCAGAGTGAAATAAAATTCTGATCAAAGAACAAATCAGGACTTACTTATCTATTTTATAAGTTTAAGCAACACGAGCCCTTCTCAGAAATAACTGAATATAGTTAGAAGTGGTTCACATAATCTTAAAATTTATGTCTAAAGCCATAGGTTAGTTTGCTTCAGCTGGTAGAAAACTTTTAAAGGTCTTAGTCTCATAAAAATAAATTCAGGCTGATGATACTGCTCATGTCCACAGATATCTGTTATAACTGAGCCCTATGATACTATCATGTTAATCAAATGCAAAAGTTTCTGTCATTCACATTATTTATTATGTCTGTCTCCTGTAGTGTAGTTCACAAATATACCATGGAAGTGAGGGGCCCAGGTTATGTTATGGCTTGCTTAAACCAAAACCCACCACTTCCTTTTATCATTTTTAAATTTCTCGCCATTAAGGACCGCAAGCTATTCCCTTCTTGTAACAAGGTAAATCCATCACTTCATTAATCATTCAGCAACATGAGCTCGGTCGTGACTGTAGGCTGCTCTGTGTCAGACCATTCTCTTGCTGCCCTTGACTGTTTTGCCAGAAATATAAACCGGGTAGTCTTTGTAAGGGCTAAAGCAGTTCCTTATAAGCATGGAAAGTCCCATTCTTGGCTGCAGAAGAGCCATCTCTCCAAGCTGGCCTCTCTGTCAACATTTCTCAAGACTCTGACTTGTGCAGGCAGGAATAGGTGGTGTAGCTGAAATGGTTACAGCCTGCAAACATGCCCTCCTAGATCTTGCCCAGAGGTTTGCCTCTTTTGTTGAATGCCCACAGGGAAGCAGGATGGGATCTATTGTCTATGGGCAAGAAAATAGCGTTGGCAGCCCCCTCACCCTCTCTGTGATCTTCCCTGGTACATACCAATTTTCATGCTGGTTTTCTGACAATCTTTGTATGCATGATCTTCAGGCTTGGAAACTTGCTTAGCATCTACTTGGCTCTTCTGTTACATCAGTCAAGGCTCCTGAGCAGCCATGTAGGCTTTGAGCTTGTTCCTGTGACTTAATGACTGAGATTATCTCACACACCATTTGACTCACCCGCATCAACTTTCAGCTGTGGTGTTTTCTGAGAAACAAACTGCTGACAATAGTAGCCCGACATAATGCACTGCTTTCCATAATGTCCATTAGGTGTCCCCACATGCTGGTGGCTCGTGGGTACTATAGTTGCATCTTCCCAATTAACAGAGGCGTGCTCTGCGTGTGTTCATTGAATGGAGTCCCAGATTTCCATACTGAACACAACACTGCAGCACTTTTACTTTATGCAAGGAATTCTCATTACTTGAAAGAACTTGTATGCTTATGGACCACTATTTGTCAGTTGCTGCAACTGAACCTTAATTAATGTTGCATCTGTAAGTAGATAATATATACTAAATGGTAATTCTGAGCCCATAATCACCTGGCATGTTCTCTCCTACCACTGTGTAGCTATGCTGTTTGCAATGCAGAACGGTAAGAGAAATTACAAGTAAATTAAATATACAGACATAACACCATCTTTCAGCTTTGTTGTTTGCATCCAGAGGCACTGCTGGATCCCTTGTTAAAGCACTAAGTTTTCTCCAGTTGTCTAACTTATTCTGTCCTGGGTTTGCAAATACACCTATGGATTATTTGATGCCTGAATTATTATACTGCAATTTGTCAGAGTCTCACAGGGAGAAGTCAGCTTCTCACAACACCAGTGACAGTTTTTTTCTGTGCGTGGGTGGCAATAGGAATTATCTAAATCACCCTTCCTCCTCTCCTCTTTTTTATGATCACTCAACCTTTACCATTATGGTGTTGACTACCACCTGCAGACCTCCTGGCAATACTACATCTTCTCTTTTAGTCTAACTCACATTTAGATGCTGGTTTCATGTGGCAAACCCCATTTTTATTATGTATGATAGACGTTCAAGTTAAAATGACAAGCCATCATGTCATAAAGAGGGGAATTTTATCCAAACAAGGTTCCATTACTAGAACATGCTCTCATAAACTTTCATACATTTATCTGCACAGTACACCTTTGAGACATCCCCTTTTTGAGACACTGCAGCACAAAAAATGACTAAATTGTCTATCCTGGCTTTTTTTTTTCAGAATTCATTGTGCAGACAACTGTTTCCACCTTGGCCGGGCTCATATATTAGCCCAGTAAGATCTTGTAAAGTGCCTGCAGATGCAAGGAGGTTTGAGCATGCCTAACACAAACTGCGAGAATAACGGCCCATGGGGCAATAGCTTCTTTCATTTCCAGTCACCGGTGGTACATTTAGCCTGTCCTCTCTCCAGACAGTAGGTGAGAGCACTCACCCAGGCAAGAGAAGGTAGAACATAAATTAAAGCTTAAGCAGGTTCAGACTTGAATTCCTGTCACTGAGGAGAAGCTTTTCACTTCCAGGCTATAGGTATTTTCAGGAGGCAATCTTGTAAGGAACTCCTGGAAAGACTTCACCAGTGTATCTACTAAAAGAGTCAAAGTCTTGTTAATGATACCTTGTGCCTTGCAGGAACATCTACACCTTCTCCAGGTTGAGAAGGATATACTTACTTCAGCAGTCAAGGACGGTAACTGTCCTCCACCCTTCCAAATAGTCTCTCAAGACATGAAGGACACACAATACTGACCAATGAACATTGAATTTGACTGTGCATGGAGCTGGGACTCTTTGCAGCAGGGAGTATTGCTGTGTTTCTCCATAGGGTTTTGTCTATATTTTATACCTCCTTCCCAACTCTCTCTCTATACTTCTGGGAAATCTGTGATGTAGGTATAGAAGATCTATCTCTGGCAGTGTCAACAAAGGAGACAAATACCTGGTGTTACTTTTAAAATTTGTAACCTACACATAATGAATTTGAAACTGCTATCTGGAGACAGGCTTGCAAGTCCTTGTTATGTTTTTCTGCCTTCAGAGAACTTTTCAATAATTTATTACAGACAATCAGTATTTATTAATTCTTTTCTTACATCCAAGATATAATTTGAAATATTTCCTCTTAATTTTAAAAAATGAAGCTCATTCCTGACAAGATTTTAAATAATGAATTGTATTGCACTTTCTGACTTGATTTATCACTCCATGAACTGATAGAGTATCTTTATCATATTAGAACAATGCCTGGCTTTTTCTCACAGAAAACATAGCAAAAGAAATATAATAAAACAGCTTAGCCTATCATAATTAATTTCATTAAAACATGATAGAAATACTAAAAAAATTGATCTTCACAACCTTAACATGCACTAAATAACACATTGACTGAATTAATGAGGGCACTATAGTGTATTAGTAGCAGAATCATTGTCCAGGCTGTTTCCCTGATATCTGCCCGCTTTGTGATTGTTGTTTTTTTTTTTTTTAGAGACAAAATTATTTTTCATACCAATATTTGCATTGTGCTAGAAACAACACTGAAGCAAAGCACACTGTCTTTCAGGTTTTATGAGTATTTTTCTTGTTCCACTTCACAATTTAATATTGGTTTAACAGCAAAACCAATTAGCAGCAGACTTCTGTAGGTGCACATGAACTGTCTTTCTGTACTGGCCTCAGACTCCAAGTGTGACTTTGGATCATTCATTCAGAAGCTGTCTGCAAAATCTGTTTTGAAATAAAAACTTGCAAAATTAATTTTGTTCAACCATCTTTACTAAGATGATATTTTCAAAAGGTTGATTAACAATGCATGTTCTTTTAAAGCTAATCCTGTATTACTGCAGAGAACAAAACAATGCAGATATGAAAGATAATGCAAATACAACCACCTCAGATTTGCTCAAGAAGAGGTTCTGACTCTAGGAAAGAAGTGCCATCAAAATCCCTGTAGTCCACTCAGGTTTTCAGGGTTGCCTACTTACATGAAGGATGCTCAGATTTGGATTGTAGTTCCAGGTTAGGACTCCTGCATTTGGTGTTAATACATGCACTCTCTCAGCTTCCATTGTTATGGGCAGAGGTTGAGTCAACACAGTTGATTGAGCAACTGAAGTATCTGTCTTCCCAGAGACAGATGTTCACTCTCTGCCCTCCATGTAAGTCAAGTTTCATGTCATTTTAGATGTCTGCCCAACCTTCATTTGCATCTCCAGAAAGGCCCAGCTCTCTGTAAGGCCTGTGCCATGTCTGCTGACTTTCTGGCTTTAGCACATACAGGTCTAAATCAATCTTGCTGCTCCAGCTGTCAGTATCCATGATATCCAGCCCATCCTTTGCGGTAGATATGACAAACTTAATCTCCAGAACACATCTCAATTCACAGAAAGCTTGATAGGAATCCCTGGAGTTTGCAACCTATATTTAACTCGCCAGCTGTTTTAATGTCAGGATGTTGATAATGTTAGCCTTGTCTGTCCTTTCAAAAGCCAGCTTGATTTATCATTTCTGTTTAAGGTTGCTCCAAGCTCCTGTTAAGCCTAAAGTTAAGATGGGATCTTCCTCTGTCAGCAGTGCACCATCATATGGAGCTGTACTAGCTTTTTTCTTTGTTTTCAGTGATAAGACACTGGGGCATGACATGCTAATTCATGGGTCACTTCCTTTATTAGCATTTATATAATAACTCTTAATTAGCATCTCCCTTTCTGCTTCCTTGGGATTTGCTGACAGACATTTTTAAAGATACTGCAGTAAAACCTTACAAATGATTTCTCTTGAAAAATTGTAGTTTGTTAATATATTCACTACTATGCCTATAACATTAATCTCTTCATGCTAAATATCAAAATTTGCTATAAAAACTCATGAATTTGGGAAAATATTTTTTTGTAAAACATTTCCTTCTGCTATTCTGATACCTACTGTAAGCTTTAGTGGGATGGGGGGAAACCCTCTTCAGGGCACATTGCAGAATTTCCTATCTGGAAGAGTCAGTGAAAAAAAATTGCAAAATCTGTTTGGACTTGATGATCTTTAAAGGTCCCTTCCAACCCAAACCTTTCTATGGTTCTATGATTCATGAATAAATACATAAATTCATACTGCGTGAAAATCTAAATTAGTGAAGTTAAAAGAACTTTTTCTGTGTCCATAAACCATTCAATTACATGAAAATGAAGATAATGAGAGCAGTAAAGAGATTCTAGACCTGCAAGGACTTCTGTAAGAGATACAAGATTTTATTCTTCTCATGGAGACCAGCAAATGTCAATGAATTTACATGAAGTCTGTTAGCTGTTACTAAACCCATGAGAACATAAAGTGAAAGAAATTCAGGCATGACCAAAGAAGTCATTTGATGTTCATGGAAACCTGCAATACAAGGTTAGACCAATTAGTGCAATGACTGTAAATGTTAAGTGTAGACAACTAAAGTCACAGTCACTCCAGTGAAAGGGTTCATTTAAAGTATAATTTATTACATCAGAGTAGCAATCTTAAAGCTTGCACTAGACATAGTGACAAATACGTTCAAGGGTCATAAGCCAGAGTTTATAAAGGTACAACCTGTAATAATTTAAACTTGTGTAGAAACATTCATTCAAAGTGTTTAACAAACATTAATTAAGCTGTGTAACACCCCACTGTGAGCCTATGGGTAAGTCAAAGCATTTGTATCTCAATTTTACAGAAGGTTAAACTGAAATGCAGAGAGATTGATTTGCCTGAGGTCACACAGCAAGTCTGTGGAAAAACTGCAAATAGAATCTGCAGCCTGAAGTTCTCATTTCCCTGTTTTTACCACTTATATTACACTTCCCACTAGTAAAATGTAGGGGAAGAAAGAGGCAGCTGAAGTGAGACTTCGAATATAGTTAACCCAGTTTTCTACACGTGTTCTTTCTTTTCTGCAGATTAGGCACATATCAAAGGGACAGGTTGATTTTGAATTATTTGGAACTTTATTCCTTCTCCTTCAATCCCTTGCATGCTTTCTTTTAAATGCAAACTTTGAAATATGTGTTATCTTCAGAATTAAATATAGCTGATCTATAAGAGGCAACCCTCTTGAGTTTCAGGCATGGAACTACACAATCAGCCTCTATCCCCTGCAGCTCATATGATGCTCTATGTTTGACAACTGCATGGGCATGGGCCTCCAGTGTGTTTATTGCCCTTCCTTAGTCTGGCTTATGGGCAGGCACCCATAAGCATACACAGATGCTCCAGGAGTGTGGGTGGGAGATGAAGATGGAGACTGAAGCCCTATAGTTGCGTATGTTTGCCTTTGCAAAGCACCTCACCAAAAATGAGGACAGTTGCAGCTTGGTGCCTCTCACATTACCTGACAGGCATCTGATACCACATACTAGAGAAACTGGGGTTGTGTGCTTTGGTATCAGAATAAAGTTGGGTATTGAGTACAGAAGGTGATGCTGTGCTAAAAAGCTAAGCCTTGAGCTGAGCAGGTATATACTGTTACACTAAAAGGAGACTGTGAGGTGTTTGAAGTGAAAAGGTAAGAGAGATGCAGAGAAGATGTTCTTAGATCAGATCTTGGAGATACTGAAGGAAGTAAAAATTTGCTCCGGAATGTGAAGGAAGGATGCATTTCAATGCTTTGTCAGCTTTATATTTCAAGTGGTGTTCAAAAGGGGTTGGGTGTGAAGATGCTTCTTTGTTGAAGAAAAAGGCCGAGAAGAAATTCTTACTAATTCCTTACAGATTACTGTGGGGTTTTTCTAAAACTATTCTTACATTGCCTTGGGAAAGCATTTCTGGTTTGGATTTCCTGATCTTGAGGTTCTTAATTGACCACGCCCTGAAGCCTGACACAGGAATAAACCAATTTACCATTACTAGGTATTGCAGGTATGGCTCATAAGAATTTCCTTAAGGGCTGGGTATCTGAGGTTCCCCCACCACTCAAACTCAGTGGGGTGAAAGAGGGAAAATGCTGACAAAGGCCTGAGACCAGCATGTGACATTTCTTGTGCTTGGTACATTAGTTCATCATGACATTCTATGTGTCCAACCTATTCTCAGCATGGACAGCATCAATTATATAAGTGTCTTTACTGTGAAAGCAGGTAGAAAAACTGTAAAATACTCTGAAGAACAAGCTCTGTGCAGGTGATGACAAGTTCTGTGTGGTATGGGGTTTCAAATTAGTTTGGGAAAAGGAGGAATTAAGTTGTTAACAATCCATGGTAAATGGGAAGGCAGAAATTCACAGCATAAAATAGGTTGATGCAGACATTCCCATGATTAATTTTTTATCAGGCTGTGCTAACAACAAAGTTATGATTTGCCATGTGACTGTAAGTGTTGGAAAGCAAAACATGCAAACAACTTTTGAAAGATCAGATCCTTACAAAATAAATGGTAAATGATGTGCATTAGACAAATCCCTCCTTTCCTGGCCTTCTCCTCTTCTTGGAGGGCAGCTAGGGCACTGTGTCGGGTAGGCTAGAGGTATGTCCTTGCTGTGCAGGTTTGAGGGCCTTTGCAACATCAGCTACATTTTAAGCTGTTTGATGTGAAAAGCTATTGGTACCTAATTCCAGCATTGGAATTAGGAACTGTAGTGGTATTTCTTCATACAGAGAGGGATGTGCTGGTACTGCATTGCTGTATGTGTCCAAACACTCTCCTGCAAAGGCAGATCTCTCTCTTTGTTCTGTCAATGGCCAAGTCTGATTAGAAGAGACAAATATATCTTTATATATTCTCTCTTCTTAATCAGAAAATAATGCTTTAGTTCTTTCTTAAAAACAAATTTTCTACAGAAAAAATATTAAGAATCTAGGAAAAACATAGGAGGGATTAAAGTCAGATAGTTAAACCTGTGAACAGTTATGGTTGATCCTGAGGTGACTTAATCACTCTGTTCCTAAGTCTTCCCAGGATTTCTATGCTTGCCCTAAGACTAGTTCATCTTTTTCTGGAAGATGTGGTGTGTGAAACCACTGTCCAGTGCTACCAACCTGGGCTGGCATCTGTGGGCTGCATATCTGGTCAAATGCCATAACTTGACACCTTTGTCTTCTGCACAGCTCCAGCTGCTTGTACTGTTTCATGCATTGGAGCAAAACACCTGATGGGTCACAATGTGGAGCCAAATCTTTCTTATTTTTAGAGTTTCAGCAAATTGGGTGCTGTTAGGAGGTATCTGATTGGGGGTGGCCTATGGCTGTGCTGCTGAGTATCTGCAGCTACCCCAAAGACTGCAAATGCCAAGACGTGCTCTAGGCACGAGATGTTCCATTTACCCTACCTACTCCCAACTTATTTATGCACAGCTGCAATGGAAAACCCTGTATAAAACTAATCTGACTTAGAAAAGGTTAAAGAATGATGCATCCTGTTCTAGTTCTGGACTGCTATACATTATTTCCCTCCATATTCTGTGGGAAATTTGCTGTGCAGCTGGTTCAAGATTTAAAAAAAAAAAAAAAAAAAGTGAGGAAATACATAATCTGGGGGTTTTTTCCTATTACTGTTGCCTCAGAGAAGAAAATATACGTGCAGTTTTGATATTGTATTTTACAGTCAAATTTTGACATTTTTTCCTAATTATCCCTATTCAAATAAATCATATCTCCAGCACTTGAGCAACAAACAAAATCACACAATAAACAAATGATATAACTGAGCAGTTTTCCAGTATCAAACTCTCTATTACAGTTGTTTAAGTGCATGTTGAAACCATTCAGATGAAAGTCTGTTTATAACTTCTGCGACCCACATTGGGACTGCAAGATACTCTGACAGGATAGAAATGTACTGTAATAACTGTTAACTGCTGCACAGAAACAAGGGAAAATTTCTCCAGTAATGTCTTTGCAGCCAACTCTCCACACAATGAAGAAAGCCTCTTCCTGAAAGTATACTTTATTGTTCTCTGTAAATAGCTTTCACAATCTCCGACTGTTACATGCAGAGCCATACACAATGCTGAAAAGAGCTAAAGGTTTGTATTTAAGTTTATAGGAAAAGAACTTGATACAAACCATCATTTTTCAAAATGAACTGTCATTTTACAGGTCTATTCTGAAGCACAAGGAGTCCTTGCTATGGCCTTCTTAGTGATTCTTTAGCTTTCACTTTTGAACACAGTGAAATTAGCAGCACTTTCTCTTTACATTACTTTATATTGGAAAAAATCCTGGGACAGGTTCAGTTACATAACTGGTTGTCCAGAGGTGCAAAACAGCCAGAGTGTGCTCCTGATACTGCTCTGACACTCACAGATTTTGCATTGATCTGCAGGCTCTGGCTAGTATGTCTAAAGTGAAATCTTGCTGCAGGGTTTAGAATGTTCTGCTCTGCTCTTCCGCAGTTTAAGCTTTGGAAAAAGACAGAGCAGTACCAAGTGCGGCATTTGCTAATTTAATCTACTATGTCCACTTTCAACTGGGTTTCTGTGCATTACTGAACTTGTCTCACAGTTCCTTTTCTTGTTCCATTGGAAACAATTAGCAACCAGCAATGTTAATCCTACCATAATGTCAATAGTGAATGCTCAAATCCAGGCTGCAATGTGTAAGAGTTTAGAATATATAGGCAAAACTAGGAATACACTCAACATCATCACTGAACAGGCTTAAATACTGACTTTACTGTCTGACATTGCTGTCTAGTTTTCACTTGTTAATATAAACATCACTCACACAGAGAAGGCTGAAGCAATTATTTTGTCTTTGCGCACAGCAATCTGTGTTGACTGTGGTATTCTGTCTGAGAAGACTGGGAGAGCCCTGATTGTATTTTGGGTATATTACAAAAAACAATCATGATACTATCATACAGCCAAGTCAGAATCACTCAGACATCTAAATACCTAGTGCAAAGATCATTAATTACTATTTAGTTATTCATTAGAACACATAGAGTGTTTCAGAGATTTTTTTTTTTTTAATATAAAGAGATAAATTTGATATTGGTTCCTGCCTCAAATTGCTTACCACCTAGGTGTGCAAAGGATCATAGGAAGATTGCATAACTCAGGTTGGAAGGCACCTCAAAAAATTATCTAGGCTAAATAGAAGAGATTTTCCACAGCTCAAAAATCAAGGCAGGTTAATAAAAGAAACTGTATTTCTTGCTGCTTACTCTGGTACATGTTATACCAGAGTATGCTGCTTTTAATAGAGTTAGGAACATTTATCAACCATAGGCATTTGGCAGAAGACTACTTCTCTGACTTTCACTGCACTGTTTCACTGCCTGCATGGAAAGGATAACCTGTCCTCTCTGCAGTTAAATCTTGCAGTTGGGCTGGCACCTATGTTTCTCATGCACCAAAAGCTTATATTTGAAAACCTTGCCACAGGGCTCCTAAATTTCATTTTGACTTCACATATCATGGTGTTACCCTTACCAACTGCAGAAAATAGGCCTTGAGCTCTTTCTTTATTGTTGAATCTCACACCACCTTTATTAATGCAGCCTCAAGGCAAATATGTGTGGAGCCCTGGGGATGACATACAGCTGAAATGGGAAAGGCATTTTTGACTGCTGCTGCACTGGGGGATGCTAATGGGGACAGGCTTGAGCTCACCCTGACCCTGACCAGCTCTATGTACCAGCTTGATATCTGTTGATTTCTCACACAGAACCTGTGCCATAATCCTGCTTTTGTTGAAAACTCACCCAATTTCAAGTTAAGAAGAAGTTTTTTCTTCTTACTTTTTATTTTCTCTCTTGTGTAGTGGCTATTTTATTCAATTTTATTTGAAAAAAAAACCTGCAAAATATAGTTTTATTTGGTGAGGCATGTTATTTAACACCTCTTTGGATGCTTCCCTTGGCAGGACCTCTTTACTGGCAGGCTGGTACAATCTCTGATCATTTCCCTGCTACTTCTACTGCATGAAGCAGTTTTCCTCCTTGAACAATACTCTGCACAATCCTTACTCCTACCTAATAATTCATACCAGATGGCTGGAGCTGACCTAGCATAATCTGCTCCCCAGGATATAAATGATGCCATTTAGATGTACACTGTAATGTTCCCTTAGTTAAAAAAAAAAATTAAAAAAAAAGAAAAAGATTTGCAGCAAGAGCTTGTAATTGACTTTATTTTGATTCGCAGTGTTCTGCCAGACAGTAGCTGTTTGTGCTGGCTTACACAACATTAAAAGATACATATCAGACACTATCCTACACATAGACAAAAACACTGCCCCAAATTTCCTGGAAGGAAAACAGCTTGTGTTTGTGTGTTGCTTTAGACCCTCATTCCACCTTGTCCTTGAGTGCCCTGGAAAAACAGATGGGAGTTATACTGCAGAGCAAGTCAGGGTACTGGCACAGCATAGCAAAAATTAATTCCATGGCTAGGGACCTCTAGAAGGAGAAGTAAAAAAAGCCCACCACTTTTCTTTTTGTCTTAGAGAATATTTGTTCCAGTTCACAGTTTATGTCTACAGAAATATGATACACAGAGAACACATTTCTTGGGTAATGGGATTCTACATTGTTAATGATGTTACAGTTAACAGCAAAAATGTAGAGCTATCTGCAAAAGCAACAGTTACTGCAGATACCAGAGTATTGGCTCCATTTCTAAATGGCACCATCAAGACATCATCTGCACAGAGTGAAGAGGGGTGGTGGCAAGTTATATGTCACAAGGAAATCCTCTCTCATTGCTAAGCACAGATAAAGGTAACAGCTTTTGGAACAAACATCAGCACACTTTACTCTCTTCCTGGAGGTCAGAACATGCTGTGATGGGTAGGTATCTGCAAATCCAGTGGACTTTGGATAAGGTTTGGTGCATGGAATAGTCTCATTGCTCTCTTATAAGAGGCAACATGCTGTTAAGTCGCTGGTGAGGCAGCATTTGCTGACACATGCAGTGCAACTTCAGGCTAAGCAATGTACAACATTACCCATTTGAGCTTAGTTGTTTATGTTCTGTAAAATATATATGCTATCACAAAGCCTATCATCCACTTGCTAGTTGCTGGAACAGAGACTTTCCTATTCCTCCCCTTATTTTTTTTTAATGCAAAAGAAGTACAAGAGGTATTTATCTCCACTTCTGCTTTATGCCACCTGTCTTCTGAATCCTGAGTTTGGTACCATGCAAACTTATCCTCACTGTATATCTGCACTGTAAACCTGTACCAGATCAAATTAAGCCTGTCTGCATTTTGCTTAGAAAACCCATCTTTTGATATTCTCACTTTCTAATCTTTTGCATCAGTTGGCTATATGCAAAGTGCAACTACATGTCAGATGGTGTTAAAAAGACACATTGGGGTGATCACAGCTGCTCAGTCCACTGGGTTGTGTATGCTATAATAGTTAATTTTCTGAATCTGCATGAAAATACTGAGATGCATTTGTACCTGCCAGTGATTCTCTGTGTAGGTGAAAATCATAAAGATATCATCTCATACTTCACCTGGCCTTGGGGCTACCAGATGGATTATGCTGATTGACACAGGGGAGAATGGATGAGTAGTAGAGAGGAAATCAAGGTGTATAAATAGGAGCAAATCCTGACCAACTTTCCCTTCTGACTTTAAATAACACTAGCAAGTATCTAGCAAGCCCAGCCAAAACGGGTTCAGGAAAGGCAGGTCCTCCTTAACCAACCCGATCTCGTGCCATGAACAGGTGACCCATCTAGTGGATGAGGGAAAGGCTGTGAATGTTGTCAACCTGGACTTCAGTAAAGCATTTGACACCATGTCCCACAGCATTCTCCTAGAGAAGCTGGAGGCCTTGGCTTAGTCAGGTATACTCTTCAACTGGGTTAATAACTGGCTGGCTGGCCAGGCACAGAGAGTTGTGGTAAACAGAGTTAAACCCTGTTGGCAGCTGGTCACCAGTGGTGTCCCCCAGGACTCAGACTTGGGGCTGCTCTTGTTCATACCAATGATCTAGATGAGGGGATTGAGTGCACTCTCAGCAAGTGTGCAGAAAACACCAAACTGGGTGGGAGTGTCAATCTGCTTGAGGATAGGAAGGCTCTGTAGAGGGAGCTGGAGAAGCTGGATGAATGAGCTGAAGCCAATTGTATGAGCTTTAACAAGACCAAGTGCAAGGTCCTGCACTTGTGTCACAACAACCCCATGAAGCAATACAGGCTTGGAAAGTGGCTGGAAAGCTGCCTGGTGGCAAAGGACCTGGGGGTGCTGGTGGTCATGTGGCTGAACATGAGCCAGCAGTGTACCCAGATGGCCAAGAAGGCCAACAGCATCCTGGCCTGTATCAGAAATAGCGTGGCCAGCAGGAGAAGGGAAGTGATCATGCCCCTGTACTCGGCCCTGGTGAGATCTCACCTTGAGTACTGTGTTCAGTTCTGGGCCCCTCATCACCACAAGAAAGACACTGAGTTGCTAGAGCGAGTTCAGAAAAGGGCAACCAATCTGGTGAAGGGTCTGGAGAACACGTCCTGTGAGGAAAGGCTGATAGAACTGGTATTGTTTAGTTTGGAAGAGAAAAGGCTGAGGGGAGACCTTATAATTCTCTACAGCTCCCTGGAAGGAGGTTGTAGTTAGGTGGGTGCAGCCTCTTCTCTCAAATAAATGATGACAGGACTAGACAAAATGGCCTGAAGTTGCACCATGGGAGGTTTAGATCAGATATTGGGAAGAGTTTCTTTACTGAAATAGTAGTCAGGGGCTGGAATGGGCTGCCCAGGGAGCTGGTGGAGTTACCATCCCACAAGGTATTCAAAAATGTGTAGATGAGGCACTTCAGGACATGCTCTACGGGAATGGTGAGGTATTGATGGTTGAATGTGGATACCTTAAAGGTCATTTCTAACTGTGATAATTCTGTGATTCTGTGAATAAAGGAGGAAGCTACTAGGAGTGAGTGGCTCTTGCCTCCTTCCTAGCACACTGAGTAATTGTTCCAGACTTCCTTGAGCATCTGCATCTACCCTTTCCTACAAAGAGGTCCTTTTAAAATGGAATATTGTTGCCCCAAATCCACTGGTAATTCTGAAGCCACTGTAAGCGAGTTATTGACCACTAAGTGATGGACACATCTGGTGTGCTTGTCTATGGACCTCTGCAGTCCAACACTGCTTGTTTGCTTCTCTTTGAAGCCTTTTGCAATTTTCTCAGCAACAGTATATGGTTCTTAATGTTTGTTTTGCTTTGAAGTGAAAGGGAGTATGAAAATGTATGTTATTATTATTCTTTTCCTTTAATCTTTGCTCAAAAGTTACTCCTCTCAGACCTTTAATCATCAGTCTTTGTCTGAATTCCCTTCAATTTACTTCTATCTTTCTGGTGCTGAAGTGCTTACAGATGAATGAGGAATTGTATTGCTTTATCTTATTTCTCCTCATTGGAATGCTGGCAAAAGCTCATGGTCGCAGAAGACAGAAGGTAGTTTAGGCTATTCAACATTTTTGCCTTTTCATATGATTTAACCCCTCTGCTATGAGAATTGTAAAGTGCTCCCTATAACAAATAGATATTGTGATGCATATAAATTGGAACAGAAACTGCACTGGAATAATGGTCACAGGGCTGCAGCACCAACCACTTTAAAGTCAGAAATGGCAGAATTTTGGCAGGCTGTTCATACTTTTCTGATCACAAGTTTTTCTTCCTGTGTAGCTGCTGTCTGAAAGGATGGATGCTCTTCTATGTGAACAGGACATCGTGTGTTTTCCAGTTCTTTGTCCAAATTATTTTTGCTTAAATTTTCACCATCTTTTTTATTTGTTTAAATAAATTAGGTAAGAGTGATCACAACTCAAATTTGAGCCTCAATAATTAACATGTATTTTTTAAACAGTATAAAGAAAATAGAACTTCACACTGAGAAATGGATCCAGCTGTCGTAAGAGAAAGTTCTCCCTGATGTATCTGTAAAGGTTAGACCCTGCTCACTCTTGCACAGGTCTATAAAATATGAGCAGAGTAAGACATGTGCTCTGCAATCTGCATGCAGAGCATAGAGCACAGATGCCATGATATGTGGTATATGTGTCCATGGGCATTTATAGAGTGATACTGATGTGTTCTCTACCATGCCGATGTAGAGATATTAGAATATATTAGAATGTATCTAACTTCTTGTATGAAATCTATCATCATACAGCAAAACTGACAAAATACTTGGTCTAGGCTAAATGAAAAGCAAATGGAGTTTTTTAAATAACCTCTGAAGAAGTAAATTAACTAATTCAGTTGGACTTAAAATCCAGTGAGATTGACAGTGCACATAAACGCATTGCTTAAGAAAATGTTTGGAGTGGCAGAGAAATTTGAAAAATTCACCTAAAGAGGTATTTTATGCACGGAGAGTTCATAAACAGCAACATTGCCATTTCTGAATGAAATCTGAGCTTGTTTTCATGGAAGAGAGAGAATATAATGCCAAGAACTACTCAGTACAGATTTAATTTGTAAGATTTTAGTGTCTCACCCTCCTATAAGCCCCTACTAGGAGATAGACTGTATTTTGATAATTTTACATAATCATTACTGTGCTTTCAGAACTAAATTTATGACCCAAGCTCAATTCTACAACAGCTTGATCCCATGTCCTTATTTACACCTCTTTTCCCATCCTCACTAGTATTCAGCTGGTTTCACCTCCTAGTATGATTGCACTTCTATTGATAACTTGATAGAGCAGGTTTTGCTCCAAGCAAATTACGGATCCTATTCTCTGCTAACCTTGATTGACTGCAAGTTGCTGGATGCCCACGTTCCATAGAAATAGCACTTTTAGCTTATGGCATAACAAAGCAACCAGCTAACTGAAACCTCTGTGCTCTCTTCTGTAACTGCATTAGTACACTGAAATGCTCTTCTCTGCACACCGGCGATCATTATTCCAGTGAAAGCAACCCATGGCCTCCTCAGAATAGATAAGGACCTTTACAAAAAGACTGAGGTTTTAATATTTATTTTGCACCCGTGCATATACATGCAAATGTGGCTCACACGTTATTTTTAATGAAAACACTAGGGCAAGGCAGTCTTTAAACTTAAAGCAAAAGCACTGCTCTGCAGTTCCTTGACTGACTACTGTCAACCCAATTAATGCTGTGATAATGACAGCTATGCCAGCTGAATGCCACTGCCAGAGGGCAATTTCTAGTTTATTTCTGCAAAGTATTTATCTAGAGATAATTACATATTAGCCTGATGTTTTCCTTGCAGTTGCAGTACAAAGTGGCCTGACATTGATCCTTATATGACAACTGTTTTCAATTGTACTACGGGCGTTCAACATGACCGTAAAAAAATTCCCACATTGAGAATGAAGAAACTTCCATTCTCATTGCAACTATCATGGAGCTTTTAGTTTTAAAAGTAGGTCCTAGTTTTTACAGTGGAATTGAATGTTCTTAGCGATATGAAATAAAATTTCTTACAAATATATCTGTGAAATAGAAGTTAGTATCTACTCCCTATGGATCACAGTTCTTAAAGCTAAAAGGAAAATTTCTGACTAATTTTTACCATTGTACATGACAAATAGAGAACATAATGATTTGGAAAATTATAGAAGGAGTTAGAATAAAAGTTCAATTTCAGTTGCTACTAAAGAGAGAAGAGTGTCTTCTAGAAATCTGGCCAGAGATTTCATGTGAGAACAAGCACAGACCCAGCTGAGTAGTTTTGACTGGCCCTTGGATGATGCAGGAAATCATGGTGTCTCTGCTGTGTACCTCCCTGTGCTTCTTCTTGCTCCTTCAGTTCTGCTTGTCACATGCAATCCAGTTCAGTCCTCTGAGTCAGCATATATTGGAATATGCAGACATACTTCCACAGCAGGTTATTTATTACACTTAGAACTGACGTCTTCCTGGCCCAGATAGGGGATCTGACTCTGTGTGACAAAACCCCCATCTGCCTCTGAAGTTCAGACAAACCCTGATATTTTCCACTTCTCCAGACAGGCTCCATGGCTAATGTTGCAAGGTTTTTCTCTTCTGGTCAAGAAGATTTCCTGGGGAACATACTCTTTATTTTTAGATATGCTGGAGCTTCCTGGGGTGTTTGGGCTCCTGATACTGTCAGGTACAGATTTCTCATAACTTCCATTAAGAAATGTTTTCTGATTGTATGGTTACCTTGAGGCTATTACTAATTCAATCTAATTTAAGGTAACATGCAAACAGAACATTTCTTCACAAAATAGAAAATAAAACTCTCAGTCACGAACATTTATGAAAGACATTGTGTAAGTACAATAAAATTAATTTTTCCCTATGATTTCTTCACCTAATGACAGAAAGGCTTCTCTATCTCCTTCTCTGCCTTTCCTGATACCTACCTGTCAAGGTCATGACTTCCCACATTCTTTACACCTTAGGTAGCACTCATTAGAAAGAGACATTTATTAAAAGCATGATAGTTTTTATAACCAGCATCCCCTTTGGAGTTCCAGGGGATATCCAGGTAGATGCAGTCTATCTCTCTGGAACTTTTGGGTTTTTTTAAATCTAGGAGAAATTCTCCCATTGTTCTTAAAATAATGTGAAGGTTTTTCCTTCTTTAGTGAGTCAAATATCTCTGATAGACAATGTGTCACCTCCTGTATGTTCCTATCTGCCTAAACACTTCTTGTCCCAGGAACAGAAACACTTCCTTAGGTCATTACATGCACAGGTTTCACTGAATGTTTTTTGTTGCTGGATCTTTTATATATGTTTATACCTCATGGAAATAAGTATGATAGAAACATCTGCCCTGGCTTGTTGCTTACTGTTGGCTGAAACCAAACATTAACTAGCTATTTGTGAATGACAACATGTTAAAACAATGAATCCACAAAGTCTTCCTTCAAGCTGTGCATCCCACTTCAAAAAACTTCCAGATGCACCTACAAATAGGGCTGGGAGTGCCTGGGATGGGTGTCTGACAACAAGCTTCTCTTAGAGTATTATACATCTGTAAATTTCTGGTTTACCTGTTAAAACAATCTGTGACATACTTCTCCCTATATAAGGGTCTGTTCTACCTATGTTGTTCAGGTGTGCATGTAACATATTCTTTGAATCTCTTCTTATAAATATTATTCCTTTACTTCTTTGAAATTATTTACAAAGACCTCTTTCAAATGAGGATATATTTCAAGAATCTCATTGACATTTTAGAAAACAAATTTGCATATCAGTGGTTTCTGCTGGAAATGTGATATGTGTATATCATTATGGTGAAGGTAGGTAAGTATGTATTGGAAAAAGAAAAACACCAGGGATTTAAAAGCAACATGTCAAATGTCTTCTACTTGTTCCTCTTTACTAACAGATATTCAAGAGTTTTATGAAGTGACACTGGTAAATTCCCAGAAAAGCTATGAGCAAAAAATAGAAGAAGCAAATCAAGTTGCAGAAAAATGGGAGAAGACAACATCTGCTACAGACAATGAAAATCTGCAGAAAAACCAAGAGGTAATTTAACAGATTAAGAATGAAAATATAGTGAGCTGTCCCAAGACTTGAGAAAAGCTATGCAATGATCTATAAGTTTGAAAGCATAGCTTTAAGGCATTAGTTTAGGGTATGGAAGATGTATTGTGTTATCCTTCTGACCTTGAATATGTCACTAACTTCTTCATCCTTTCAATTGCCATCTGTCAAAGGGAAAGTAAAAAACTTTCTTTTTCTCATCCTTGCTGTACTTTACATGATACTTGGTGACTGTGATTACCCCCAAAGAGAATATATTTCCTCTACTTGCTAATAACCACTGAGGTTATTAATACTCCAGTTGTATCCTGAGTAAAAAATTTAATAAAATACTTCATATTTCTGGGACTGACATTGGGTTGAACATTTACATATCCCAAGTGCCCAGAGATATCAACCAAAATAGTCTCTGTATGAGGAAGACATACATATAAGAAAATTATACACCTTTGCTTTTCTTCTGCAGTCAGTGGGAGGATTCAGAACCTTTTCTTGTCACCTCTGGCTCTAATCTGCTCCTGTCAACCTCCAGATTATTATTAACTAAATTAGCCATCTAAACTAATTGACTCTTACAACATTTGTACTTCAAAGACAAAACCAAGACCCACAGAACCAAGCAATGAAATGCTATGTTCTTAAACAGAGAGACAGAAACAGAGTGGGCATGGACGGCAAACTGCAAATCTTCAGACCAAAATCAAAGATAAGGGAAATGTCTAAAATTTTCCAAAAGGAACTTCAAGCTTTAAAAGGTGTGCCAAAACACTCTCCATAGGCATGACTGTTTTGAAGAGTTTTCCTCTTTTTAAATGTAAAACCAAATTGTAGTTCTAGAGGACATTTCATATGTGATTCTTTAAAAAGATAAATCAGAAATACAGGCAGCTAGAACAAAATTCTCTGAAGAAATGAAAAAAAAAATTATTGTAAAAGTTAATTAGCAAAAGAAGCTTGCAGAATTAATGGGAACAAGCACTCTGATTTTGAGTGAAATCAGAACAAATGAGTCTTAACATTAATGTAGGGTATATCCCATGAATGATTTAACATTTGAGTCCCCGATTTTTTTCAACAAAGCTATATGCTTTAAAATGGTGAAAATGCATTCCCTTATGTTATCTCTTGAAGCACCTGAGAGAGCTATGGTATAACAGACTATCTTTTCATTCTGGCCTCATCAAAGTATCTGATCCTCAACCTCATCTTCCTTAACCTCATTGCTGCCTAAGACGTGTGCTGCTGGTCTTGTTCAGCGAAACTTAAACTCCAAATTCTATTCTGAAAATAATAGAATACATAGGGTTAACTCCAAACTTTGATCATTTTATGAAAATTATGTTCTTAATTAAAGCAAAGCAATAAAACTGACATAACTATTTCAAGCCAGGGTGCTGGCAGGCAGAGTCCAGTGTACCCTCATTTTCAAATTTACTAATTTCATCAGTGTAATAGGAACACAGAGCATTTAGTCTCTTAAAAATTATATCAGTATATAATTTAAGGGTTCAACTGAAGGTGAAACAGTCTGGAAGGTTAGGCTTTTGTTTTTCTTTTTTCCTTTCAACAGCTCAACATACTACCAGCGTATGCACTGCTGGGTAAAACACTGGCCGGATGGCCAGGCCCAAAGACTGGTGGTGAGTGAAGAAAAATCCAACTAGTGACCAGTCACAGGTGTTCCCTGGGGCTCATTATTTTGTTTAATATCTTAATAAATAATTTGCATGAGAATACAGAATGCACCCTCAGTAAATTTGCAGATGACACCAAGTTGGGCAGGAGTTTCAATCTGCTTGAGGGTAGAAAGTCTCTACAGAAGGACCTGGATAGTCTGGAACAGTGGGCCAAGGCCAACAGTATGAGGTTTAACAAGACCAAGTGCCGTGTCCTGCACTTGGGGCACAAGAGTCCCCTGCAATATTACAGGCTTTGGGAAGGGTGTCTAGAAAGCTGCCCAAGGAAAAAGGACCTTGGGGTGCTGGTCGACACCTAGCTGAACATGAGCCAGCAGTGAGTCCAGGTGGCCAAAAAATCCAGCATCTTCCTGAAATATCAGAAATAGTGTGGCCAGCAGCACTAGGGCAGTGATTGTCCCCTGAAATCAGCACTAGTGAGGACACACCTTAAGTACTGTGTTTAGTTTTAGGCTCCTCACTATAAAAAAAGACATTGAGCTGCTGCATCTGGTCCAGAGAAGGGCAACTAAGCTGGTGAAGGTCTAGATAACAAGTCTTATGAGGAGCAGCTGAGGCAACTGAGGCTATTTAGTCTGAAGAAAAGGAGACTGAGAGACCTTATTGCTTTTTACAGCTACCTGAAAGAAGATTGTAGTGAGGTGGGTGCTGCTCTATTGTGTCAAGTAACATGTGATAGGAAAAGAGGAAATGGCCTTAAGTTGCACCAGGGGAGGTTTAGTTTGGACATTAGGAAAAATTTTTTCACTGAAAGGGCTGTCAAGCCCTGGAATAGGCTGCCCAGGGAAGTAGTTGTATCACCATCAATGGCCTTGTTTAAAAGCCATCTAGATATGATGACTAGCGACATGGTTTAGCAGTGGACATGCAGAGTAGGGTTAATGTTTGGACTTGATGATGCTGAAGGACTTTTCCAACCTAAATGATTCTATGATTCTATTTCTGAGTCAAAACTGATTAGCATGTGTCGAATGTACCAGCTGCTGTACGATTCCAATACAGTACTTTGCTTTTTATGAGAAATTGCCTTATGAAAATGTAAATGGATAATCTAATACATCACAAATTCTTATTCATGTTCTATTACTTATGGAAACTGATGGCTTTGTACTTTCCTTTTCCATTACATGTCCCAAATAAGAGAAAACCTCTCCCATTTCATGCAGTGTTCCTCTGCAATAAAAACCCAAGTATGATCATTCAGTCCAGAGGCCATCTGCTTTCATGTCTTGAAACCTTCCTTGGTTGTCTGTATGTTAATTTTCTATATAAATTGCAGCACTTTTTTTGCCTTCCCCCCCTGTATTTTTTTCCAGTCTTAACTATTGATAAAATGAAAGCTGCTTTTACTGTCCAGGTCAGGTATCCTGCGACCCCTCCTCTGTATGGATGTATTTGCTTTTTGGAAAGTGTAGACTTTTAGATAACAGAAAAGTTTTCAGATTGTTGCTTGCAATACTGTACAGGTTTGCCATACAGAGATGGTTGGCCTCTAAACTCCCTCATCTGGCACCCGTGATCACCACAATTGTTTGTAACAGATCTTAGAGCGTACTGGGACTGGATCTTCAGCAATTAAGAGAGATGAAAGGGTCACAACCCATCCTATAATCTTCCATCATTCTCAGAATAGAGACTCGGAGACTGCAATTTTGAATGGCCTTTGAAAATCAAGTAAAAAGTCAGGGGAATATATTAGCTCACCATATGTGCCAGAACCATTTGGACCCAAATTTTTAACCTGAATGACCAACCATAGCACCCCATGGCTACAAACAACAGAATTAACAGAACATATGTTGGGATTCAATGATAATTGCTGGTTGTTCTGTTTTTTTTTTTCTCCCCTTTTTTTTTTTTTTTTTTTTCA
>VWZY01013661.1:31445-50582 GCA_013399075.1 Chloroceryle aenea | reverse complement strand
GGGCACTGCTTTTAAACCCCACATCCTTTTTTTTTTTTTTTTTACTCCACATGTTAACAGTTTTGTTGGTAATTAGAATGATATGTGATATTAATGTTTCCAGGTACAAAAAGGGATATTACCTATCATCATAATATTATTGCATTTCACCCTGTACAGAAACTAAATATATGTGGCAATATATCTGGCAGAGCTATAAATAACATAGTCTAAAATAATTTCAGTGGGTGGGTGTTAGTGAATAGAAAGAAAGAAGGACATATATGGATGCATTTTTGTGTGAATCTATCCCTGTTGTTTTTCTTCCTGTAAATTCAACTTGGCAAAATCAACTTAAACTAGTGGATAGAATCAATGAAAATGTTTGAGGCAATTCACTAGTCACTAAAAATGTTTACTGGGCTCTGCTTGTGAATGCTTTTTTATTTGGTTCATCTATCCATACAGCAAGCAGTGGATGTGATATATCAGGTCATTAATGAAGAAGTCGGACATATTAATCAAGATATAGGAAATCCAGAATATAGTTCCGAAAAAAATTGTATTGTCCATTCTCTTGCCCTAGGGCAGATCAACTGTATTTGAATGGTTCCTGGCATATGCTTGCTTAATCTATTCTTTAAAACCTCCCATGGTGGAGAGTCAACAACTTCTTCAGGTAACTTATTCCCTCACTGTTAGAAAGTCTTCCCAGAAGATAAACTGGAGCTTCTCCAATTGCAATTAGAACCCATAAGGTTTTGTTCAATTCTCAGTAGAAATTGAGAACGGTTTCTTAATCCCTGTTCCATAAAGCACTTAAGCATTTGTTTAAATAATCATATATAATAACAGCAGCTTTCAGCTTCTCTATCTTTTTTTTTTTCTCTCACTCTTTTGAAATAACCTTTTGTGACCTGCGCTTCCTGATCAGTGTTGTCATTTTAGGTAGTATGCCCATGTAACAATAATTGCTGGGTTCTAATGAAAAATATGGTCATTTGGGAAAGAAAATAGTTAGTGGCTTCGACTGTTCCCAAAGGAGCTGTACTTAGAGGTATGACATATTTTAGTTTCCAAAACAAAAAGCCTCATGGCACTGTGGAAGGTAATTAGTCTTGACAGCACCAGCACTTTATATGTCTCTAAATATCTGTATATCTTCATGTACATAAAAAAAATAATCTGAGAACTACTCTGCAAGATTTGTTTATTAATGGAAATACTAATTCAGGATTTGGGATCTGCAGGTTTCAGTTCCTTGCGGTTCTGCATACTTTCTGAAGGACTGTACGTGAGGTTTGGGAGGAGGACTAAAGAACTGGGTCACAGAAGGGACCTAGGAAATAATACCATTTAAGGACCATATCTTATGGTGCAGTGCATAAGAAATTGATGACCAGGATTAAGGTGCACAAAAAACAGAGCACACATAAAATAAATTCCAAATATGGGGCAAAATGTCATTCCCTTGAAATGTGACTCATTAAAACACTGGTACCTTGTCCCAATTGTTGTTCAGAATTGTGATATATTTTCTTGAAATAAAACCATAGGTAGACTTCTCTTGCAATGTGCATGAAGGCACTGCTGATACTATTGATACTATTTTCTTTATGAAGCTATTTGGTTAGGGCATTTTCCAAGGATGTGGAAATCCATATTCAGCTCCCTTCTTGACCAGAGAGGAGCTAATAGTGCTTCTCCTCACCCATGAGGGTGCCCTATGCAATATGTTGGCAGGCATTATTTTGCTTTTTTATTGGACAGTTGGCAATTTATATGGAAAAACTAAATATTTATGGGGGCAGAGTGATAACACATGACTCTATAGCCTGGAGTTTTAAATTATTACTGCTCTGATGAGTATTGAAGCATAGCATACTTTGTCTTCTTTAGCATACCCATGGGTGAAATCCTCTGTCCCTAATATCAGTGTAGAAGAGTCATAGATGCAAAGCCCTTCTCCCTGTTTTCTTTCAACTCTTCTCCACCTCCCCACTTTCACCACCACATATATTCAAATCTGGAAGTGGGAGAATATAACAGAAAACATTAAGAACCCCACTCCAAATGCCTAGTATGTAAGGCACTGCCATAGGTGCCATACATTCACTCCTCTCAAACTGAATTTAGGGGATACAGGATGATGCATTCAGTGGGAGGGTTGACAGATAGGGGAGGAAGTGTGTTTGGAGATCACCTAACTGAGCAGACTGTGAAGGTATGCCAGGAACATGTAGTTTGTAGATGCTGACAGTGCTTAGACATTGAGTTGATTGATATGGTCCAGAGAAACTCATTGTGAGAACAAGCAAATCCATAGCTACCTTGAGACCGTGCCTGTGGAGAGCTGCCACTACAAAGATAATGTGCTTCTGGAGTTTCTGAGGATCTCATCTACTATTAAGCTGAGTCCTTTCAAGTTGCAGCAATAATGCATTGACTTAAACCAAGAAACAATTATCTTGCTTGTGTACCAGGGTGCCTGGCTCCCAGCAGGGGCCAGGAGAAGTTGCTTAGGGAAGAGTAAGAAAAGGGCAAGCTTATATTATGGGTGCTTTAGCTGTTTTGCAAGTCTAATCTTGTTTGGACTAGAAGCAGAGAAAGTGCTGCTGCTGGGAAATTCAGCTTTACCTTATTCTATAAACATTCAGTATGGTATTCACCACAGCTAGCATGCTGACAGGGGATGTGCCCAATCTGCTGCTGAAAATCATGAAGACAAGATTTGTTTGTAATTTACCCACTGCCAAATAACTTCATTACTTCTTTGGACTAAGCTTTATAAGACCAGCATTCACAGCTTGAAAGCATCTTCGTGAAATTAGGGATCTTAAATTGTCCCTGTTGGAGACAGAAGACTGATTTCTTTTCACCCCTAGGAAATGTGAGATAGGGATTCAGCTTGGAAGAGTGCACTCACCCTAGCCAGTTACGGACAAGGCTGGGGAAAAGTACTTTTAATTTCTGCTGTCAAAGCTTTGCCATTGTGTAGCTGAGTTAGCAGGTTACTGGAGTTTCAGAGTGGATGTGCAGGTCAGAGCCCAGCTCCTCAGCTTAGAAAATGGTCACTTGCCTGGGAAAAATATTCTTCCCTCCCAGGACTTTCTGCATTGCATTAAACAATCACTAGAGAAAGGATGTCTCTCACTTATATGTTGTGTACAGAGATACGATTGAAACCATAGAGAAGCTCAGAAAATAGCATAATGGAGAACATAAAAGTACCTAGATGGAGGTATCCATCTGGTAAAACAGAAACTGAATTGCTCTTTAGCTATGACAATAGTAACCCTTCTTGAAGCTACAGGCTTGTGCTCAGCTCTAGACACTCATTAAAAGAGATAAATTTGCCCTTGTTCTAACCTCTATTTTTTTAGTTTGGTCTCCACTACTACTTATTTCTGGTCAGTAGTGTTTTGACCTTTATTCAGATGGAAAATTGAGGTGAAAGAAAAGAAAACTCGGCTGTTGCAATTGCCTACAAATCTGGTAGATGAAGGTCTGCTTGTCCCTGTCTCATAGTATGAAAAGATTATTTACTTATAGGGCATATGGTGGAGATAGTTCTAGCATATTGAACAAGAATCATTTGCAATTACTGTGCAAGTTGGGTCATCATGTACTAATCTCACACGTGCAATTTACATTCAGCACAGTGTGATATCATTCCTTTGAGATGGTCCCCAAGGATTCCAGTTCTTCATTTAATTCCTGTTGTTCCATGTGTTCAGAGGCTGATTTGCAGTGTGCAAAATGAATCCTCGTATTTCTGCTTGGTTTGGGAATGTCTGCTATCCTTGTACCCATATATTATAAACATTATAATTACTTCTCTGTCCTTTAAGTGCTGGCTTGTTCAAAGTTCCTGTAGTAAACCGCTTATTTAAAAATCTGCCTGGAGCGATTTTCAAACCATTAATCTGTTTCACACTAACCACTTGTCTAAAAACCACGGAACTGCAAGGCCCTCCTATATGTATCTATAAAGATTCAGTCTCTTCTCTGGATTTTTGTTTGTTTTCTTTAACTGAATACAGCTTAATTTGTATGGCTTGGTTTACTCCCAGGAGCCAAATCTGATTCTATTTAAGTGATTATACTTAATATGCAAGAGTCATTAGGTATGATCATCCATAATGTTTCATTAGAAGGGCTCAAAACATTCAGTTTTATGTGTCTGTTTCTTCACTAGGTTTAGCTCCTACAGTACACGTTGATCTGATCAAATGCAGTTTGTATCTGTGGGTTGATTTTGTACCAGAGCCAATTGCCATGTAATTCTATTTGGCACTAAGTTGTCCTTCAAGAAGGCAGCAGACTTTTTAAGGGATATAAGTGACATCTTGGTTTGCATTTTTCTAGTTGTGTTCCTTTTTTATTTGTTTCATATCCAAGGATATGTAACAACCCTAACTAGATAATCATTTAACAACAATGCTAAAGCATGATTTCATGTTTTTCTTACAATAAATTCTCAATTTTGATTTCTATGCATTAATAAAGTATGGTTTACTTGTAGAGATTATTTTATACACTTGTCTTCTCAAGTGGATTGACTAATGTTCAGAAACGGGTAACTCCAATGTCATTGTGTTATTAAAAATCTTATTTATGAATAGCTGCAGCTAAATGTCTTACCCATACTGGGTATCCATGCTGGGTCTCTGCTTATAAATTTATTTGTTCTGTAGCGTGTCAAAAACTTGAGTGTCAGCGTGTCTGTTAAATGTCACTTTAGAGTTGCTTCTGAGTTTATTTTAATGTGGCCTGGCCAATGTTTCCATTTTAAACCAAAGAAGTTTTATATATGCAGAACAGTGTCTTCCTCTGGTCAGAAATGTGCCAGAGTGCAGTGTTCTGGCCTCCATATCCCAAACCCCTATGGCAGAGTTTTTGGGTGAAGTTGTGATGCTGAAATTAGGACAACATGCATGTCATGTCACTCTCTAAACAGCCAATTTCTGTCCTGCTGAGAAGGCTTGGAAACGGACATTCTGCTTTTGTCGTCTCTTGGCATTTGTATAGAGTTAGACATGCTCTCATAAAAAGCCTTTTCCTTTGCTGTGCCTCACTTTTATTTTAACATCGCCATCATATTAGTGTCCCTTGCATAAGAGTTTAGAGGACTCACTGGTCTAATAGGTACTTTCTCATACGGAGATTTCATTTAATTTAAGAATTGTTGATTTAGTTTAATAGTTGTTTTCTACTGACATTGGTGGGAGGGGGAGCAGAACTGGGATCTCACCATTAAACAAACTGAGTCAGATCATCAATGATGAAAAGAGTCACATCCATCACAGCAGGTTTATTTGGTTTTATCTTTTTTTTTTTTTTTTTTCACATTTATATAATATAGCTATCAAACAACCTCTAGGCAGTTTTCTGATCTGGGATTTGTTATTACATCTGCAAAGGATTGGGAGCAGGCCAAAACAACTGCTAGAGTCTAGAAACAATAATTTTCCCTACTGAAAATGTGCCTGAATATTAACCATCATACAGAATTAGCCAAACTTTTAAATAACCATTGAGGTCAGACTATTGTGTAAATTCCACTTCTGTGTATCAAGGTCAAAAATGACATATCTAGTAGTTAAAGATACTATGAAAATATCACTTAACAAAAGGTTCTTGCAATATTAACTTTTTTTTCTAAAAATTTTTTCTAAAACATGGTATGTTTTAACTTGTCCGTACCAGAGTAATTTGAAAGAAATTACATATAACAGTCTTCTACCACAAGCTAGCTGTTCCTCCAAAGAGTATGTGATATAATTCATTGTTTCTAATAAGATTCTGAGAAGTTATATTTTAACCACCTGCAAAAACAAATACATCAACTCTTTAAAACATTGTTCTTTGTCCTATAAAACAGTAAGGGTTCTGTAAGAATTGATATTCGAGGACAAATGTACTCTAGTTAAGTTTCACTCTAAAAATATTTCAGAGCCATTTGTCTCACTTACATGTTTATTAACTCTGATCATTCACCAGCCTGAGCAACTAAGCAAGAAATTCACTGCCCTCTATGTGCAAAGGATACAGGTCTCCATAGAGAGGATTAAGCGTCCATCACACATTTCTGCAGTCTACCAATACTTTTATATTAAAATGCTTCTTAAATAGTTCCCAATAATAAAGAAAGATATCACCTCAAGACTTCTGGATCAAATAAAGAACACCCTGGGAGTGATTTCTGGAAAGGTGAATATATCTTTGTTCAGTAAGATAAATATATATGAAAGAGAAAATATCTTTTTGGCTTTGGTAAGTTTTTTTATAAACTGGGACATGTACTTGAAGATTTTAACAAATAGTAAATACAGTCCCAAATGTAAAACCTAGGAAATTAAAGGGAAGCTTCAAACTGAAAATTTAATTTCTAACTATGTTTTTTATGTATGATGCAGTTCCGTATAACATGACTAGAACGACAGGACTTTATGCATTTTCAGCTTGTACATTTTACACATTTGACAGTGCTTAACTATCACTTATTCCATTTTAATCTGTAATAGTTTATGGTGAAAACTGTCCCAGTTTAGAGATGAGAAAATTTATTGACTATTTGCCTTTATTATATTAAGGTAGAGCATTTGCCTAGACCTTTGTATACTATGAAGGAATGAATTACACTTTTAACCATTCTTCTCCTTCTTGAAAAGATCCTTTAGGAACATGTTTCTTTTTTTCCCATGTAATCTTGATCAATTTACCCATCCAAATGGCCTTGTATAGGGATCACTTTCTCTAATATTTTCCACACTGCTGGAAGCCTTTGTTGACTTCGACCATTCCACCATATCAACACCACTCTATTTTGTCTAACTTTTAAGGCCTCTTCCAACCTGTCTTCTCTCTACATGTCTACTCTTGTACTTGTTTAGTGATTGATCTCTATGTCTGCTTCTTCAGCTCTTTATGATATCCTGGTCTTGCCACCTCCAGTCCACAGGAGCTCTTCAAAAAGATCGGTGAGACTATCTCATTTAATCTTTAAAACTGTCTTATTTCCCAAAAGGCTGCAGCCACAGCAACCATTCCTGACATGACATTCTCCTGTTGATCACTACTGTCCCACTGTTTGCTGATGTTTCTCCAATTTTTGTTTTCTTGAATAAAAATGGACAGTTTGATGTAGCAGAACCCTCATGTAGTAGCAAAAATGAGATGTAATCTGTGGCTGGATATCTGCAGCCTCCTGTCTCCAAGGTGCCTATTCCCACCCAAAGAAAAAAAAACAACCTAATTTTACAGGTGAGTTCTGAAAATAAATTTTAATACATCTTTAAATACCGCATGTATGAAAACCATCTGATTTGCTGAATTTCACACTTTCATCAGCCTGCACAATGCCCATGGGGAGAAATGCTTGAACCTACTCCTGGTTCTCTGTACCTGTGAAAGATTTCAGCACTCTAGATGCTTCCTGGCTGATACGTGTGGTTGCTTCTGCTTTTCTGTCAGGAGGTCAGCCTTGTTACTACGTATTTATAACTCAAAGTTGTGTTCAGTTCATTGTTGCAGCTGCATAAAATTTCTTTGCTGAATGGACAAACCAAAGTGATGAAGGCTTCCCAGGCCCTCCAGTTCTTTGCAGAACTACAGGAGAGCCTACCTGGTTTTCTGAAATGGTGTGCCCTGTCACTGTACATTTTTTTAGCTCAGCACTTTCAGATATTCAAGATGTCTCTTTCTTAGAAGAGACAAAAGAGCTGCTCTACAAGCTGGGGAAAAAAAAAAAAGATTAAATTAGGATTAACAGATGTAGTACACTCGAAGTCCGCTTTTGTGGGAGGCTTTTGAAACTCTGGTGGAACAGCGATCATAACTTTTTAGTTTGTTAATTACAATGAGAATGACCGAAATGATCTGCCTTGAGATTTCAGGTCATTAAGTCAGCCTGTTGTCTTCTCTCACACATTTGTTGATGTTTTGGTAGTTTGTAGAAAATCAGAGGTAACAGGACAACTTTCTCTCTTCCTAAGGAAGATTCATGACAGACATATGACTCCATTTATGCAATCTGTAATAATTTTTGAGATATCTTATACTTTTTTTGTCAGTAAATGTTTCAGGGGTACCCAGTGGTATCTTTGCTAGTTCAGCAGCAAGGCTGTAACTTTCTGTATTCAGGATGCTGACTACAGCCTGGAAGAGTCCATCTTCTGCAATCATGGGTGTATTTCTTAATGCTGTTTCTTAATTCAGTATCACTTTATTTCTTAGATGGCTTCCTTGTTTTTGTTTCCACCTAGGGAATATGCCTGGCACACACAGAGTATCTTTGCACTCTGAGTGGACACTTCTGTTACTTTTGATGTTTAGAATTAACACATATTGTTCCTTGCATGCAGTTTGTGATGATCTCCTTACCCTTGGACAAGGACCAAAAGCCTCCTTATATCAATGCTCTGTTCTATGGGCAGCTATCACAGAGAGGGGAGGACTGATCTAATTAATGTCCTTGCTCAATGCTGAGCAGATGGAAGGGCTGCAGCTTTCTGCTTAAATTGTAGTGAACTTGGAAAAACAAGAGACTGTTCCCAACTTCACAGCATTTTGTTGAAGCCTCGCCAAAAGACAAAGGCTCGGATTGTCTTTTTGAATCATAACCAAGGTCTTGGTCACAAATATATGGTAGAAGATTCCTAGTTAACTGTAGCCAAGAAAACAGGCATCGTGATGTTTCCAAACTGTGACATGACATCACTGATTGCAGATATTTGTCTTGGTAGTAGAAACTACAATTTTTGCCAATAACCTTGAAAAGTGCAATATTAGAATTGGCCATTGCTTTTAGGGGCATCTTTTGTGAACCCTCTTTTACTAACTACTGAAGAAACAAGTATTAGGACTATGATCTTGCTTAACTTCACCTTTGATTATAAGCTAGTGAAATGTGAAGCTGACCTCATAATAATGCAATAGGTTGTAAAGAATGGGCTACATATAAAGAAAAGCTCACAGAGCTGTGTGCTCTTGACATTAACAAACATCAATGTTTTTATGAGGCTTCTGAATACAACCAGAATTGGAATTTGATAATGAGAAGTGAGCTTGTAGAATAATTAGTATGTAAAGGTAATTTGGGATGTTTCAAGAAAATATTCAACATCAGTGAAAATATTTTCAATTAAGTTTTTCACCTAGCATTCCTCCAAGCTTATATGTAAGTTTCTACCAGAATCAGCCACCTTGATGTTAGATACATCCTAAGAAAAACAAGAAAGTCTTATCTAAGATTCCTAGACACATTTTACATGCATAAAGTAGCAGACAGCTTTAGCATGAGGTCTTGCAGAGTCGGAGAGTTTTCATGAGACTGAATTTATTGCCTCATTCAGGCTCCCCTTCTGATAGTGTCATCTGGACCTTGCTGTCAGTGAGCTGTGACAAGGGCACTGTTTCACAAGAAATATCAGCTTCAGCTGGCAGCTCTGGAGTATTCCTGGTCCCTGTAGGAACCCAAGGGGGATAGGTATGAACCATAGAGGCTATATAAGGCAGTATGCATCACTAGGAGAATTCCATCTTACCACCATTGGCATCACCTGATACATGAGGCATTTTCTCCTTTTCACAGATGCAGCTGACAGTGATGTTTAATTAATGCAGACCTTACACTTCTGTTTGTCTCCAACCGCACGCTCTCAGAAGCTTAAGTCCCTGTAAAGTCTATAATTTTTTAACAAGCTTGGTCAGTGACCAGTGTCAATAGTTCTTAGAGGCCTTATATGAAAGCACAGGTTTCTGCCATCTCTTCATTCAGCAGTGGCAGATTCTTTTCTGTCATTTAGCTCATGAGCGTTGTCACAAAGGAAATTGAATGGCAGCTCCATGGAATCTCAACCTTCTGCAAAATATTTAGGGAATGTTTGTTTTCCCTTTCACTTTACATCATCATCTGTTTACCAACATTTAGGGAGTGTGATGAGGTATTCTACTGTTTAATGGTCTGAGTCATTCCACTTAATTTACCTTTTGAGTGATTTTCCTTTTCCATACACTTATGTGAAACATTTTGTAATGCTCTCTAGGAGGGAAACTGAATCAAGAGACATGGTACTATGTTTTCCTGAAGGTTTTGTGCTGACATGCAAAAATACTGCAGCTAGAGTATATATGGTTGTGTAGCTCAGTAGCCATGACTTACCAAGGCAGCCTGCCACTGTAATGACAGCTACTGCTTACTTTCCCTCCCTATGGCTTTGACTGAAACAAATATTCTATCCCAAGGTTTAGGATGAATCAAGCAAAGCTATCTCAAGAAGTAAAATTCATTACAATATTCTCTGGGGATTTGATTTGGTAGTTGTGTGCTGCCTTTTGGTGCTGCCTTTTGACCCTTGCATTAGTGTGAGACACCTTTGGTCTTCCTAAGTAACACTTCATGATGTATCAGTGCTGTTCCTAAAATGGACTGGTTTCATTACTGCTATTGAGTAGACTGACTTAAAATTCACAATTTCTGGCAATAATGAGCACAAAATTTAATCTCAAGTGAAATGTGGGTAGTTTCCTCCTCTGTAATTTCTCTGGAGGTGCATGTAAATAGCAAGAGACTGTGTGGGCCAGTGGTGGAGACAGGAGACTGGATTCTATTCTTGAATTTGCTATGGACCTGCAGCACATCATGAGATAAATCATAATCACATTATGTGACTTCTTATTTAAATGTATTTCCTACAAGGTTATCAGTACCTAACACTGTTGGATGTTTCTTCTATTTGGAATTGTTACTATTCTATTATATATTTTCTCTTACTCTAAGATGTTACACATAATTTTTATAATGAGGAATAATATGATTAGAAACTAAAAGAGATATGAGTCTTGTCATAGTAAAAATATAGTGCTAGAGCTTGTCCTAAACTATATGTGGTAAAACTAAGCAGTCTTGTTCTCCTAAGAACCAAGAGCGATACAGTCCTCTGAAAGCAATCATCACAACTCTTCTGACCAAAGTAGGAGCTATTATAATTAACAGTAAATGAAGATCTGCTCCCTAAGGGCAAGGTAGTCCGCAGGAGACATTGCACTAGTTATTTTTCATTGAAAACTTTAACCTTACATTCACAAATGCTCTATTATCTATAATCTGAGTTCATTTCCTGCCAGCTGTATAGAACAATGGTTACCAAGCAGTTCCTCATATTGAACCTTAATATAATTGTTATTAATTAATACAGTCTTTCTCATTATGGTTTTTACAGGGAACTGGATAGGAATGCAACATCAGCAGTTAGGCAACTGCAATTTAATTTAAAAGGGTCCATTTGCAGTGGTGCAAATCTGGCAAAGGTGAATGGGCAACGGCAGATTCCATGGCACTGCAGGGCTATCTGGAGGTGAGGAAGAGAAAGGCCACCCTCATCCTCTCTGTTGCTCACATCATGATACCATTTAATCATCTTAATTTGAAAAAAATTTGAACCAACTCTTTGGAGGCCCCAAGAATTTAGGAATCAGTTCTGCCCGTGGATAAAAGTGATGTCTAGCTCACCATGTGCTACACAAGTGTGTACAGAACGGGGAAACTGCTTTGTAATATCCTCCTGGTCTGCAGAGCACTGCAGTGATTTACTTAAACATTTTGCATCTCTGCAGCTATGTTTGCTGCTGCTGCTGTCTCAAATCTACTATAGCTGTGCACCTTTTCGAAGAGTCTAGCATTCATTTAATTTATTTCTGGCTTTCAGGGGAAAATGCACCAACTGGGAGCTGTTACTCTGTAGGTTTCCTGTTAAGGTCTTGACCTCAAACCATATAACTAGTGTCCTAAGGGGACCACTGAAGTAGCAGTTTGAGCCAAAGGGCTGTACACATCCTTGGGATTTCTGGTAAACCCAGCACTGAGCCTTGGAATTGGTAGTGAAATTCTCACACTGTGCTATGAACATCTTTGGAGGGAAATTATATTGGTTTTAAGAAGAACTAAACATGAAAAGAACAATTAAAAAATGTTGTGTTATCATAGCAACCAAAGCAGTTGAGGGATTTTTTGGTTGTTTAAAAAAAAAAAAATCTTAACTGATGCAATAAAAAAATGACACAAGAGAATAAATGTATCAAGTTGTTATGGTAACTGAAATATGTAGGTTGGAATTTATGTATCCAGAACTTCTATGTAAGTAAAATAAACATTATCCTTGCTAATTAAAATATCATGCAAATATTATTTAATTTAAAATCATTAGTCATGTTTTCTCTTACAACTAATGGCTTTCTTTTTCTAAGTATTTGCATTTCCTTCCAGCTGTGTTCTGCCTGTATTTTCAGGGCAGGATAGTGATTTCTCTAATATAGGCTTAAATGTGGATGGACTCCACTGAAGTTAATGAATAAAATATATGTGGATGGGCACAACTGGTAACAAACTATGTGCTTTAACCTGCTATTCTTCCTGCAGCTGACCTTTCTGCTCTGCAGGGCTTTTGGCAGGTGTCATTGCTCCATGCTTGAAGGGGCCTCCCTGCAACCACATCTCCCTATCTTTCACTCCAGCTTGACTTAGTGCACATAGAACTCTTTCCAGAGACAGTTTCTGCATACAGTCTGCCCACTTTAGCTGTAAATTTAGCTTCCAAGATGTTGTATGACAGCCAATTCTAAATGAGCATTCATTAATTATGTTCAGCCTTTTAATTTTTCTAGTCCTTTTCCTTCAGCCTTCAGGAGAATTCAGTAATAGCTTCTGCTATATTTGAAAGAAATAGATCTCTAATATCCCAAATTACTCTATTTTTTATCTTTATGCCCAGCAAAGTGAAGACCAATGGAGGGCATCAGGATCAGACTGAATCCTAGTAAGCTGAGGAAAATGCATTTATTTGTGTAAAGTTTTCATCTCATTCATTCTCATGTTCAGAGATGTCTGAACTTACAGTGTTTGCTAACACTGTTGCTGAGAAGATTTTGGAAAATAGTCTATCAGGGTAAGAATTCAGCTGTGTGTAAGTTAACTGTATCAATTTCTTATGTAGGTAGCAGCAAGTGAGGGGCTTTGCCTGAAAACTGTAACCAATCTGTCCAGTTTCACACTTTGGGTCTCATTCTCCTGCAGCTGAACTATGAATCATTTATCTCTTCATCCTTGCAGCAGGGTTCATCTTTGAAATGCTCTTTTTGCTCAGTTTTCCTTTTTGCCACATGCAGCATATTAGCAGATCCTTCAAACCAATGGTATTTGATGTGCCAGGTCTCATCAGGAGAGATACTGTACCTGAGCAACAGCCCTTGCAACACTTGTGTTTGCAAGGACTCTGGTCACTGCACACTGCCATGGTCCCTACCCACTGCATGAACTGTCAGTCATGCTTGGCTGAGTCCATCACTGTGTGACACTCTGCACCCTGGAAGAAGAGACACACAAGTGTCTTGTTTTGTACTCCAGCTTGAAAAGAAAGCTCTGCATGAATGACACAAGATGAAGCTTCTGGGAGCGTCTTCTGGTTGGTGACAAAGCTGGAGTTTGTGAAGTCAACTGAGTTTCCTGCCTGGAAAGTCAGTTGCCTTGCCTCAGACCAGAGTCAGAGTGCAACTAGATAATTATGTGATATGGATAATCAGGGAGATCAAATCTGAGAAAAAGCTTCCTCTTAGCTGAGCTGAAGTGATTACTGAGTAACTGGTAGCTTGGATGACAGCTTTTAAGGCAGGTGGTCAAATCTGTATTGGGGACAAGCAAATGCAAAGTTCTCTAGTGACATTTTGACATCCAGAAACACACCAAGAGCAAGACTCGCTTTCAGGAAGGCGGAGTATTAAATCAGACCCTGACCTTTCTGAAACACAAGGCTGTAGCTACATAATTATTCCTGAGCTTTAACACTCTTTAAGTCTGTCATAAAATCTTCTGAAAGGTTGAATCCATATTAGCTAAAGTGGACTCGTAAAAATCCCACGGTAAAAAAAAAATAAATATTATTGTGATATATATGCTCACTTGCAAGTACAATAGCTTAAAAAAAAAAATCAAACACTTGTGCTGTGATTTGTACAGTAGAATTCATGACCAAAAGTGTGTGTATTCTACATTTACTGGTCATATTGGGATGACTGGTGCAGAAGGGACTGCAGTGACAGTCTCTTGGGGCTTAGCGATGAGACCTAGTAATAACCTGCAACATCACCCTGACTTGAGACAGCTGCAAAGACTGAGCTAATGCAACATGAAGTGGAGCAAACCTTGATCTCTTCAAACAAGTCTTTTCTAAATCATTTGACTGGGGATACTGAAAGGTGCTTTTCTAAAGGGCTTCAGAAACACTTTATTAGGCTCCTTTTTTAAAAAAAAAATGTGGATAAGAAGAGAGTTCGAGAGTTCTGCTATGTTATTTTTGGATTGAAATTTAGGCCCAGCTGAGGCAAATGACTCTACCTGACTGCAGAGGGATTATATTTCTGATTTTAGCTTCTAGCATGGTCTGCTCTGGGATTGTTTGAGTTTTCAGTCACATGTAATATTGGTGAAAGTTAATTCCTGCCAAAAAATTTGCAGAATGACATTTCTTTCTGTAATAAGGCATATAAAAGTCACTGGGTGCAGAAAAAAAGAAAGCTTATCTTTATGGTCTTTAGGATTATTTCTTTGCATGGCATTTCAGGAAAAACTCCTCAAATCCCCAGAGATGCTTTGTCTCCATGAACTGTCCAAGATGTACAACTGTTTGTTTGGGATTTTTTTTGTGGTCCGAGATTGTCAGCAGCAGAGGCCAAAACTGAGTTGCTCACAACACATTTAGGAGATCTGTCAACTCTGCCTAGGTACAGCAGAAAGGTGCAGCCCTTGGTGGATGGATCACAGACACAGAAGGAGTTCTTGCTGTTGTTGGCATGTATTAAAGGATGAATTTGACTTGAGTCCAACTTTAGTTCACACATGGTTTGCACAGAGCTTGAGCAGGGTTGGCTGTACCTTGGCATAGAGGTGCACTATCTTCTTTGCTAGTACCTGTACCCTGCTGTGCATCTCAGTTCAGCTGAGGTTGCTTCCTACTCCAGTATAGCTGCTAAGTGAATTAATTTACAGTAATGTCTTGTAAAACAAATAATTCCAGCATATGTTATGTTACATTTTACCTTCCCCTTGTAGCTTTTAAAATCTTCAAATGATTTTTTTAAAAAGCTTACTTTCAGAAAAGTTAATTAAATAAAAGCAGTATCTCTCAGGAGTATATGTTCCTGGAAGCACTTTTTTACCATGATGATAGATTTCCTGACAGATATTGGCATCCAAAAGTTAACAGAGCACTATTTTTTTTCATACCTTTCCTCTCTTAATGTAAATTATTTGGGGCAAGCTGGCATTTATCTACAGACTCTGATGGGACAGGACCAGAGCTTCCAATTCATGATACAAAATGCCAAAAGATGTCTCAGATCAGCTTCTGTTTTATATTTCTCTCCCTAAAAGCACACGGGAGAGCATTCCCTAAGCTTCTGGCTGTAGGAGAAGGTTCATTAGCTCTCTGAACCCTAAGGCAGTTTCAGATTTATGTAGGCTTGTGGGCTATAGCTCCCCCACACTCCCACCAGTGTTCCTGGATCATTTGCAAAGCTCATCAGCATTTGCTAGCCACAAAGTAGTATATGTGCCCTAGAAAATATCCCATGCAGGTGCATGTAAATAAATTCAAAGTCCTGACAGCAGCATTCAAGATCATGGAAGAGCAAAATAAGATTTACACACGTGTTTCTTATTTTTTTTATATTTTTATATATTCCAAATGTTGAGCCTCACTCAGAGGCTGGTAATTATTGTAGATGGTTACAAGTACCTCCTATTGATATATTAGGTATAAATATTGGAGCTATCCAACAGAGTGAAGAATTCATCCTCTGTTACAGGGCCTGGCTGCTTTAGGAAGACCTCCCATAGTAGCTCTTGGAAGCCCCATATGCCATAATTGCCTGTGAGAGCAGATGCTCCTGTTTGGTTCCTGGCTCATCCATGAACTGGAACATGCTGCCTGTTGAAAGGGGAACCAATGATAAGTCCTCCGCAATTCATAGCAGTATACTTTGGCAAAAAGCAGTCCACAAGAATTTTGTTGATGGTTGACTGTGACAATTGTGCATGTCCTAATAAGCTACTGGAAGTATGTGTTACAAGCACAGAAAAGCTTTCCTAAGCACTGCTAAAATTAGATAAAATTCACAAGGCAGGTAATGTGATTACTATTTTATTTATAAACATATAAATAATAATGTAAGTTTGCACAATGGGAGAGACATTGCCCTGAAGAGATTGTAGTCTAAATAGTCCCTGTTAATTATAATCTAAATATATTAGCATTAATTATACACAAAATTGGAAGATTGCTTTTGGTGTGATCTATGATTCTCATGGTTACTACCCACGTGAGTCCATACCCATAAAGTTTTAATCTGCTTTTGCAACATTCATTTATAAAATTTCTTCTATTTCTCTGACGACCTTGAAGAGAATAAATATTTTCTTCTGTGAAGAGCAAGATAGTTTTTTACCAAGTACCAGCCTTCTAGATACAGGGGTCTGATTAAAAGTTTAGACTTCTGTCAATAGTTTTAACTCATAATGATTGTTTCCAGATCCTCCTACAAGGCTGCATGAGTGTGGTGCACATACTCCACTGCATTTGAACCATGTCACTCTGGGGCTGCCAGTTCTGTATCTCATGGTGACCTGCACAGTCCAGGAATAATAAGGTGTTGCTAAAATACTTCTGTTGCATGGGCAAGCAGCTTTTGGATAAAAAATGTACAAATAATTTTAGACAGTGTAGGCTTTTGAAAGTGTAGCCTCTGAAAGGAGGTTTTTATGTAATCAAGAATAAGAAGACAGATCCAATAATGATAGTTTTTAATAGAACTATCACTAAACACAGCAAGTATCCTTTATACCACTTGCATTATGCAGTCCTGTTTATTTCATAACACAAAGTTAAAAGACTATTGGTTTTCAGATGGACTGTTAACAATATATACTTTGTCCAAGTA
The DNA here is from genome assembly GCA_013399075.1 of Chloroceryle aenea. Lineage (NCBI taxonomy): Eukaryota > Metazoa > Chordata > Aves > Coraciiformes > Cerylidae > Chloroceryle > Chloroceryle aenea. Next base: position 33,611 of record VWZY01013661.1, on the reverse strand, counting down.
ACTGTATATTATTCTGCTAATGCTTATTGAAACTTAATACACTGGAACAGAGAGATGTTCTAGATATATTGCAATTACTCTTACTTGAGCCATCTGTACCCTACTGATATCCTTGGTTTATTGCTCTTCACAATTAATCTGTGACCTATTTCCCTAAGGAAAACAACTGAAAGATTTTATAGCATTTTTGGATGTTATTTTATGTTCATTCAAAATATTTGAGTCGGCTAATGGTGAAAAACGTGAGGAAAAAAAATATGTAAAATATAAACAAATTGAAATTTCTTATTAAATTTGGCATCTGCACTCATTTGATAAATGCCACCTTATAGTCTGTAGTTTCTGCTGAAAATTTGCCAGCCCCTTTTGAGAACCTGCAGAAGCTTAGCTTTGTTAGGATCAGGCAGGGTTTGGTCTTCATGATTAGAGCAAATAAATAATACATTGACTTGTACAGTTTATATTGTTACCTATAAAAAAATAACAGTGGAGAACATTTATGTCAGGTATTCAAAGAAAGCAAAGAGGAAATGAAAATTTTTATGCATAGTTTTTAGGTCCTTGTAAAAATAATTNCCCTTCCTTCCCTTCCTTCTCTTTGGGGACGAGAAACAAAACAAGCCAAAGGAATATGTGATTATCCATGACACTGAGTGTGTTAAAGAAAAACTTTCGAGAGGACATGCATGGAGTCTTGTGCGCTCAGCCCCAAGTAATGCTGAGTTGCTGGGCCTGATCCAACATTTAAACACATTCTTCATGGGAGCACAAGACTAATGCCATTGGTTCCAGTGAAGTTAAAAGCACGTGTCTAAGTAGTTGCCTGGATTGGGGCCAGCATTCAGTCTTCTGCTGGATGGAGCCCTAAGTAAACAATCTAGTATCAGAGGAGAAAACATTTGCCCATATGGATGTGATTTGGCTGTTTCTGTGGCACTGGCTTGTTGTTTCCTAAGTTGTGCTGGCAATGTCTGGTCTATTTAAAATGCCTGTTGTGTTAAAATTGACTGCACTCCTGGTGCACAGGCTAAAAAAGGATGGGTCTAAATCACTCACAGTGTCTGATGCTCAGCGATGACAGATACAAGACAGTGTATTCTGTTTGAATTCACTCTGCTTTCCTGTTCGTGCTCTTGCAAAGTGCCCAGAAATTTTCTGAGATCCAAGTTAGTGGCAGTCATCATGTTTCATTCAAAGGATAACTCTTCAAGCACATTTTTGCATGGCAGAGCATTGTAAAGAGAGGTGTCATTTACAATATTTATTGTCTTAATGCAAAATCTACACTAATTAGATTTCCAGCAGGAAAATTGAAAAAAAAAAACAAACTAATACAGCCTTTTACCATTTCTTAAATCTTAAATGTAGTATTTGAAAAACTACTGTGTTTTTTATTATGGTTTTCTGTAAGCAGTATAAGACTGAAATATGTGTAAATGAAGGAAAGGTAATAAAGATTTGTGAATATGGCTACTACACAATCATGAAGCTCTACAGAGGAGATCTATTCTTTTAGCTACTCCAGATGAGAGCCCCATTACTGTCTGCAGGCCTTTGTGTCAGAGCACTGTTTTTCCTTCTTATCTCTATGTTCTGATGCTGAGAGTTGCAGAACACCTTAAATGCTTTCTGAAGTCAACTAGGGATTATGATAAACATTATTTTGCAGATTTAGCCTGTTNGTAAAATATAAACAAATTGAAATTTCTTATTAAATTTGGCATCTGCACTCATTTGATAAATGCCACCTTATAGTCTGTAGTTTCTGCTGAAAATTTGCCAGCCCCTTTTGAGAACCTGCAGAAGCTTAGCTTTGTTAGGATCAGGCAGGGTTTGGTCTTCATGATTAGAGCAAATAAATAATACATTGACTTGTACAGTTTATATTGTTACCTATAAAAAAATAACAGTGGAGAACATTTATGTCAGGTATTCAAAGAAAGCAAAGAGGAAATGAAAATTTTTATGCATAGTTTTTAGGTCCTTGTAAAAATAATTTTTTCTTCCTGAAAGAAATGCTTAGGGAGTTGCTTGCCTTTTCTGTAGGCTCTAAGGCACAATGCAAGACCTGTGTTCAGTTCCTTGCTGTCCTGCATAATTTTGGCCTGTTTGCCTTGCTGTCCTTCCCTCCCTTCCCTTCCTTCCCTCCCTTCCTTCCCTCCCTTC
>VWZY01013661.1:0-23891 GCA_013399075.1 Chloroceryle aenea | reverse complement strand
GAGAGAGAGAGAGAGAGAGAGAGACTTGGCAAGGGAAATCTTATGGGTATACTGAAACAGCAGATCAGAATTGTGAAACCAGAGACAGGGCTGAAATGTGATGCTTTTGCTCTTTTGTGCTTGTTGTGGTTCTCATCTTCCCATTTAGAAGGCTGCAGAATATTTCGATCACAGATTGAACAATGCAGCAATCAAGCCTGATAAACAACCTGGAAGTTTTGCTTGAGACGATTTCTAGTGGGTTTTCTGATCCCTGTGAGCATCATGACTGCCTTTAGCATTGTGGAGGAGGACTCGAGTTTCTTATGAGGGCCCCACTTGGAAAAGCAGGCTGTGCAGATTCAAGCCTCCGGTTCTGTTCATGCTGTTCAAAAGCCTTTCCTCACCCTTGCTGATTTGTTTTTATGATTTACATACACTCCTGGGGAGATTTACAGAATGGATTGTCTGTGCATTGTCACGACTAAGGTAGGACTCGGAACATCGCTGTTATGTGTACATATTTCTCTGCTATTTTTCTCTTCCTGTAATTAAATAGATTGAGCATGTACTGTGTCAGGTTGCAAGATAAGGTGATAAATAAGCTTTGCTTCAATGAGCATTTCCTTTTCTGTAGATTGTGTAGTTTGTTTCTATATCACTTTCTAAATGATATGTAATTTACTTATTTTTACTAGCAAAAGGAAAATGATTTCATATTTTGTCTTAGCCTGTGCTTGTGTCTATTAATATCTCAAGCTACTAGAGCATTTTCAGGATACATGGTATAATGCACATATTTTATCAGCCTATCAGTTTGTTCTGTAAACTAAAGAATAAAAAAAAAAAGAAGTGTATTATATGGGTCCTAGGATTTTAGAGAGGCCAATCAGATGTAGTTTAGATAGTCATGATGTTTCTGATTGGAGAGATGCAAGTTTCTTGTGGCTTATTGTGGCTTTTGGGGGGAAAAATGTAGCTTACAGTACATCTCTAGGCCTGAAAAGTAATAATTCCTTGGTCCCAATTCAGCACTCTTATACTGATGTTAAATTTAACCTGACTGTTTGGGAATAGTCCTTCTAAATAATTCCTTTCAAATGTGCATATAAACTATTTTTTATTCACAATAACAGTGGCAGGCTAATGACTTGAGGGTTAAGGACACTTCCCAACTTCAAGGTCTAGGGTAGGGATAAGCTGAATGACTCGAGATGGCCTCAAACTTAGCAAACCAATTTCCTGTTAATTGACAAAGAGATAATCAGGGAATTCCTCTGCCATTAATGCAAGGCAGGCAGCTCAGCACATGTTTGTAACATGGTGATAGTATTCATAAGGAGTACTACCAGACATTGGGATTCAAGAGAGTTGTTACCTGTTCTGGTTTATTTTTCACAAATGTCATGATTTCCAAAAGGCTTGTAAAATGCCTGGGGTGTAGCCAGAACAACTGAACAGCTGAGGGTAAACTGATAGTTAGCACTGCCATGGCATGGAGAAGGTCAGGAGGAGACACCCCAGGCACCCACGGGCAGCAACACAGGATGGTGGGTGGTTGCTGCAGAGAGCGGGGAGTGTGGTGAGGCTGCTAAAACATATGTTAGCTGTCATTCCCATCTTGATGATGGAGAAACACATATTGGAGAAGAACAGGAGGCTAATGATGCTACAGAAGGAACTCCTTCTGTGGCCTCATTCACCTCCTGTTTTTTCCAGGCTCTTCTGGCTTCTATGAGCCATGCTGTATCGGAGACTACATCCTCAACCTCCCCTGCAGCACAGCAGAGGTGTCTGTGGGTGCCCATTGACACAATACTGGTGAAAAGCACTCCACAGCAGTGGTGCAGCACCACTGAAAAATACCTGGATGCAGGATCACGCTAAACAATTTGCGCTCCCTGATATTGCTTTCAAATAGAAAAGAAGCAGGAAGGTTGAAAAGACAGATGTGATTAGCTCCACTTCTGGGTGTCCAGTAGCATGACAGAAACCAGCAATTCTAACCATCCTTGGTGTTGAGAGTTTGACAAGGAGGTATGTAGTAAATGGATTACGGACAGGGGAACGAGACTCCTTCTAAGATGGTATAATTGTCAGAAGAATGTGAGCTGGTGTCTTTTTTTATATATATATCAGGAGACAGTGTTTTATTATTTTTTTTTAAATTGGTGGTGAAGTTTTCCACTAGCATTTTACCAGGGCCTTCTAGGCAATAACACAAGTAGCCTCACCGTCATCTCACTACTGCTGTTGCTCTGATGGGTTCCCAACTCCATCTACATAAAATATTTTCCCTCCCGTTTCTTGGATCCACTGCTAAATGGCTGAAATGATCTGAACGTTAAGCATATGATCCTCAAATATTCAACACCACTTTGTAGCCTCTGTGCCCCAGTTTTGGGGCGCATAGGCTACGCTCCAGATATTCAGTCTTTCTGCCAACTTTGATGCTGGAATGAGATAGGATTGTGAATTGTAGGTGACCTGCTATTTGGATGCACACTTGAACACCATATTAACATATGTAATTGAGCTGAATAATGGCAAAAATCTAGTTTCAGAACACTTCCATATTGCAAATGCTTGAAGGCAAATAAATTACAGATGACTTCCTCATCTTGTTTGATGCCATATTTAAATAGCTGCACCAGTGACATTGTATTGTATTGATCCATAATCTGCTCTGACTTGCTTTATTGTGCATTGGAGTAACTCTACTTCCTTTAAACAAAATTTTTGTTTAATTTGCTTTTTAAAATCTATTTATGCTAATTTTCACCAATACAATAAGAGCAGACCTTTTTCAGAACATCTGAGATTATTTAAAAATTAATTTCAATAAGTATGAATTTTACAGAGCAAGAGTCTGGTCATTTTTGGCCTCAGATCTGTTAATTATCCCTATTTGAATATCCATTTGTCTAATTTGTGCAAAAAATTGCCATTCCTATTCTTGGAAAAGTGGATCAATGTCAAGAGGGAGTAAATACATCTTTTCTATTCTTCAGATCTTATAAATAATAAAAAGCGAGTAAAAGATGAATGCTATTTAAACTGCAAAAGATAAACAGTGTATAAAAACATGACATTTTGATATGTGGTCATTAAATGTAGTCTGATAATAGCCTCAAGTTGCACCAGGGGAAGTTTAGGTTGGACATTAGGAAAAACTCATACCAAAAGGGTTATCAATGACTGAAACAGGCTGCCCAGGGAAGTGGTTGAATCATCATCCCTGGATGTATTTAAATACTAACTAGACATGGTGCTTAAGGATATGGTGTAGTAGTGACACTGGTAGGGTTAGATAATGGTTGGGTTTGATCTTAAAGGTCTTTTCCAACCATAGTGATTCAGTGATACTGATTCTGTGAAAATTTCAGTATTTCCAATCTATAGAAAATAACATAAAAGTAGCGTTGCAGTGAATATGTCCTTGTAGATCATGTACAATACATCAGAAGATCCTGCTGTGAACTCTATGTGATGAAAGACACTGTCTAATAAAATCAACTCCTGATGTACCTTGCCAAATCTTAAAACAGATGATCAGCCTTCCCTGGAGGAAAAAAAAAACCAAACCACAACAAAAGCTTTCTGACTGTTGTTACCATAGAGGGGAGCTCAGGGGTGGAAAATCTGAAGGATTAAAACCAGTAAGACCAATGAAGGGAAATAAATTATTTTTCTTATTTAAATCTCCCAATTTCAGGGTGTCATATTCAGGCTTTTTGATATTTACAGCTGACAATTACAGCACAAAAAAAACCCAAAACAGTACTGAATAATACAAGTAGCCATCCAGCCCTCTGTCACAAGCAGGGATAGCTAAAGACCTTCTCTTAGGATACAGATTTAAAACTTCCTGGGCTATCTAGTCTAATGTTTTCTTATCTTTAACATTAGTGATAGCCCTAAGAACTATAAATATTTGTTGCCACTGGTGTCGCCTCTTGTTTGAGAGCTGCATTTTGAGGTTGGCTTAATACCCCAAATTTTATCACCTTAAAGCCTCTGTGTTTTGAGAAGAATTTGCAAAGATGTACACAAAGACTAGACATGAAATAAAGTAATCCAAATTAGTTTACAAAACCTACACCAAGTTTGTGGCACTGAGCACTGAAAGTAGTAGAGTTCCTGTCACCCAGATCTGTGTCCTCCAGCTTGTAAACAAAAGAACCAGTCACTTTCAGACACAGGGATAATGCCCAGCTTGAACTTGTTTTTGTTAGATACAAAAATAAATTTCCATCATCAAAATATTGAAAATTCTGTAACAATTACTTCTCCTTAGAGACTATTGATAGGAGTTTCTACTTTGTAGTGGTTTAAGCCAGATCATTAGCTACATAGGCTCCATATTTAATTCTAGTGTCACTGACCTCTATGGTACTACATAATTAAATGAAAATGTGATTACTGATGTGAATGAAGAAAAAATTTTGTATATTTGGGTAGTATTTCTAGAGTTAATGAAAGACTCATTTGATTCCACTAGAGAAGAAGTTTAGAGCTTTTAGGGTTTTAGGTTGGGGGTTTTTGTGTTTAATTCTGTGTTAGTCTAGTTTAGTAAATTAACAGTATCTCTCTTTTCATGGCTATCTGTCCAGGACCTTTTCTAAGGATTTAGTTCAAGTTTTTAAAAGAACAACAACAAAAAAAAAGGGTGGAAGGGAAAAAACTGTTTTGTAACGATGCTGGAAGGCAGGGTGATAGTTTTTTTATGTTGTTAACCATACCAAAACTGAATGCATACAGTTCTGACCATATGTGACGTGGGCTTGGAAAATAAGCCACTGTGGTCAAGTATGGGACCAACATCTGGTTTAGACCCTGGATATGGTATGACTCTTCTGTAGGTCTCTCCCATTTGACGTACTCGTCACTCTACTTTGCAGCATGAAATTGAAGACATGTAAAATTTGTACCTTGTCTTTTTGACAGCATTTGCGTTCCTTTCGCATAGTCCCAACATGGAAGAAAAGGCAAAAATCAAAGCTCACCATCTTCAATAGCTGACTTTGAAACAACTAGTCTACATTAATTATTGATATATAAATCCCTGTTGATAGTATGTTTAGGAAAGGTAGTGGCAGGTCCTGTGTGCCAATAGGATACTGTGGATTCTTCAAGTGAGGGGGAAACCCTCATTCATTATTTAATCAACACAGTTGACTTCCTCTGCCAACCCAGCTGACTTATAGATGTTTTTAGAACTTGGCTGAAGAATGGAAATATGTAGAGGTGGCACCACTGGATTGACATCACTGTTCCAGTCTCTCTAATTCAGAGAAGAGTAAACCAGCCTCAGGATGCTCTTAGAAGGGCAGAATGGTAAATCAGATCAGGTCATCTGCTGGAGGTGGAGAGTAGGTCCACACACTATATGCCAGCTGTTGGTCTTACTTTGCAGAGGTGAATCCACTATGAGATTGCTGGATTATTGATTATGGTGACCTGATGCCAATGCAAATAGCTAATAATTACAATATTTTTTTATGCAGAAGTGCTTTTGTAATGGACCTTAAAGAAGAAAATAAGCCTATCTCCCCACCCCACAGTTATATTACGTTAACGTGAAAATACTCAATATAGAGGTTTTAAAAGAGAATGAGTTTCAATTTATTTATAAGATTTCTTACGATACCAGCTGTATATGTCCAAGAGGCTGTAGAGTCAGTCCCCAAAGTCAGGAAATTATAAAGCTAGGTATAAATACTGAGGTGAAATCAGTGCCTCAGGTGTTCTAAACTAGTAAAATTTTACCAAAAACCTACAGACTTGTGGAGATCTGCACTACATGAGGATCTAATTTAAAACAAAAAAATAACCACTTTTCTATGTGTCCACATATTGCTAATAGATCTGGGCAACATTTGGTTGTTGGGGTGTTTTTTTTTGTTTGTTTTTTTTTTTTTTTCAAAACTTCAGGCTTTGAATCACTGCAGTTTGAAATCATAAACTGTGTAGCTAAGTTTTTTGTGCTGAATTTCCTGTCTATAACAAACCTAAAACAAAGGAAACATAATGAATTCCACACCCACCCACCCAAGAGATTCATATTTAGCTAAAATCAAAATCTTTTTCTATAGTCATTATTAGGTGCTGATGAGCACTTCAAACTGTGGTGTTTTCCTGCCAGACCCTAAAAGAGTAATAGTGCTGAATCCATGCAATTAACATGTAATTTAGTAAACTCTATTCTGAAGTGGTACTTGAGGACAGCTTCGATAACTGTGGGTTGGCTGCTGGATAAACTCCACAGTCTCAGAAGAGCAGGAAGATCCTTTTCATTGATTACCATTTATCTTAGCTGGAGAACGTACTGACAGGTGGGGAGTGTATCCGAGTATTTATTTCAAATCTTTATTTACCAATGTTAAATTCTGAAACAATTCTAGTAAGCCTCTAGCGTTTGAATTTCAAACATTATGAATGTAAACTGATGAGACACATTTTGAGTTCTCTAGAAAAAAATAAAATAAAATTTGGGGGGGGAGCCTTAAGAAAATTACACAGAACCAACCAATGTGCATTGCATATGTAATGTCTTGTAATTATAGCTTGTCAAAAGCTCAACTTTTTTCTTCTTTATTCTTTAGAAATATGGTAATTGTCCCTTTTGCCTTGTAGTTAATTATAAATTTCAGGAAGAATTAAGTCTGTTAAATCTCCTCTTCCCCCTCTCCCCCCTCCCTTGGTCTCTATGGCAGCAGCAGGAATAGAAGGGAATTACTCTGATCTCCATTTCTGAGTGACATTTTGGTTCTTCTGAGCATTGACCTTGTTTAGTGAAACTGAAATTTTCAATAGATTTCATTAGATTATAATTTGCTGATTTTAGGGAGATGTCTTTATTGAGATTGTTTTTAGCTACAAAAGGAGAAGTGTGATTTGTTTCATAAATCTATGAACAGCTCCATAAACTGTGAAAAGAAATTGTTCAATTAACTTCTCAGGTATATACGATTAGAGCTTAATATAGCCATGGAGAGCTGCAGATGTAAGGGAAGGTGGAAGATGCTGAGAAAGAAAAAGAAATCAAGCAAACCTGGCTCAATTAATGATATGCTGCTTAATGATAGCAGAGCTATATAGCCTTAGCAGTTCCTTCTCTAATATTCAGAGGGCCTGAATGGAGGTGGGAAGATAATTTCCTAGTGCCAAGGTGAGATGCATTTTTAAGCATCTCACAAAGCTGGAGCTGCTGAATGGATTCTTTTTACTGTCCAATATCCCAGTAAGAGCGGGAAAGATGTGTCTCCTAGCATGCATCCTCAATATAAACATGCATTTCTTTTGTGTTTTAATCTGATTGCTACTACCATGCAAATTTCCTTCTTGCTCCCTTCACCTGCTGCAGACTTTTGAAAAATGAGAGGATGTGTGCGATCAAGTACAAGGGAACAGTTATTTATAAGTGAATCATTAGGTCAGGGGTATGGCATAGTATATGATTATATTTTATTCAGTCTGAGACCTCTAGCTGAGATCTAAAATTTTAATTTCTCCAGAGAATCATCTGCATCAAAGAAGAAATTTGCAAAGATGTGTAGGAATAGCTGTGTTACACTGGTACTGGAGTCATCCCTCAAGGACTTGTATATAATTTGCAAGTTATATTCCTGGCCATTCTAGTGGGTACAAACAGAATCTCACCTGTGACTGCTTTTGACTCTGGTCACCAGCATCTTTTCTGAGAAAGAATATTAAGTCAGATCTTAAAGAGTGCTGCAGTTCAGTGAGCCCTGAACCTTTAGCTGACAAAATATTCCTAATTATCCTCTCTGGCTTTTGTTACATCTTCTGCAGAGCTAAAATCTGCCTCCCAATGTGTCTTCAGCTACAGTCATATTAGGCAATATTTGGCCATCCAAACTCAGTATCGATTTTATGTTTATATATACAATCTTTCCCTGAATATGAGAAAATGGCAATAAGCCATACGTACTTGCTCTTAAAATCCTCCAAACACCCTTAGCAGTCACTATGGTTGATCACACAAAACAGAAGAGGTATTCTTCCTTGAAATCTTATCCAGAGCTTCCTGATGTGCAACTGCATTTCTGTCACCTGAAACCTCTCTTGTGCTGTTCCACAAAACTCTCAACTTCCAATTCAATATTTACCACTTCAATATTACAGCAGACACTGAGGCTACCACTCTCCACTGTTATATTAAACTGATATTTCTAACCAGTACAACAGCAGTCAGTTATTTTAACAGCTGACTGAGAAAGGCACATAGGGATAGATGGTTACTTAAAGGTTGCATGCTAAGAAGGTAGATGTTGTGTACTACCTGAAGGGTTTGCAGCCTTGGTTTTGTCTACTGAAGTTGTTTCTCTGTCTCCTGGTTAGTTCTAGTGTCTGCATTTTAGCATGCTTGATAAAAATCTATTGTCTTGGGAATTACAGGTAACAGTGCCTCCAGAGGAGGAATTGCACTGTCTCCAACTGACTAGGAGGTTAACATGTCTATCTGAATTTGGTCGTTGCTTCCTGATTGTATTATTGTTACAGAATTTATCAAAGATTTAACACATTAACCAGGACAAAAAGCTGTGACTGATGCTGAACTCAGCAATTAGAATGAAATTATTGTTTAGTGTCCCAAGGTCTCTACACAAAAATTACACATGCTGAAGATCTTATTGCATATTCTGAAGGCTCTGACTGCATGAAGCTGTGATAAAGCCTACGCCTGGATAGCTGTGTCTATCACTACACTGGAGCTGTCTCAAGGGTGAAGCTTAGTGCAGGAGGCTGGTATCCTCAAAGAAAGGAATAAAACTGTGGAGAGACTGTGGAAATCACTCATTCATAAGTTATGGAGAAACAGCCTCTGTGTTTCCATTTCACATGGAGAACTCTCTTATTGGAACATATTCCCTTAAACAGCAAGGCAAGACATACTCTTTTTGCATACAAATGTCAGTAAACATGAAAAAAAAACTGCAGGTAGTTCTGTCCTCCCTTGAAGACTCTCTGAAAAAAATTATTTCAAGTGATGGATTTTCATCACTTTTCAGACTATAAATTTTCCAGTGTAGTGGTGAGCCAAGGTCTATAGTTCTTATGCTCACCAAACTTCTAAAGTAGGGAAAATGTCAGCAGTAATAATCAAATAGAACTGATTCTTCCTATAGTCTGCAAATAATTCCCAACATATTTATTCCTATGCTTATCTGTATTGCCTATGCTTGCAGAATACTTTAGGTACTGTTGACTTTTTGGGTACTTTTTTTTAGTTGGTGTCTCTAAGTGTGACATGTTGGAGCTTTTGACAGTTTAAAAAAAAATTAAAATTGAACACTTTTATGAAGAAAAGAATTACCAGCAGCTGATACACAATAGTTCTTAGAACTATTTCAACTAGGTGAGAGTGCAAGATATGAAGATGTAGAAAGCACTGCTTTTTACACAACAATACAAAACGTAGTGAACATTCAAATAAGAAATCAGCTGCAATTTAAAAAAAAAAATCCAACCCCATATCCCCAAAAGTCTGTAGGAGAAAAGTGTTTAGTTCTAGCTTTTGATCTACACACATTTCTTAGACAATACCAGTGCAATGCAATGTTGTCACCACAGTAATTCAAATATCCATCTGTGTAAACCCAAACTCTGCAGGTCACCCTAAAGCCCATGATGCAGAATCAACCCAGCCCTTGTACTGAAAAATTGGGATCTCTGGAGAGCTGCTGCCTATAAGCAATTCCCACTTACCTCTTTCTGCCCTTTGAATATGCAGCATGTGTCAAGTGATTCAGTGCCTTGGGACGATTTTGGTATGAATGTCAGAGTCAAGTATATTTGCTGAGCATTGACCACTCCTGTTATGAGATCTGGAGCTTTTATTTTGCAGATGTGTCCTCTTCAAGAATTTGAGGAGTCTTTTTGAGTAGTCTTTTGACACACATGTTATACATGTAAAATATTTCCTGTCCAAATCAAATTATTAATTTTTTTGCCTCAGATTAAAGAATGAAGAAGTACAATTGTTAAAGAAAGAAAAAAAAATAATTACCAATATTGTATGCAGTCTTTTGATCAAAGTTCATTTATCTTTTTTTTTTTTTTTTAATAGGATTACATGGTTTGCTGTTGCATTCATCCCTTCCTTACAGGAGATAACAAATACCCGCAGGATATTGCTGCTGTGATAGCAGTGACTTTTTCAAATCCTTTTAAGCAAAACTTTCTAAACTCTCATCTGAAGGTGAAATGCCTTTTTGCTCACTAGCTGTTTTTCTGAATATGCCTTGAAGTTGTCTAAGTTAAAATACAAAAGATAACCAGTTTTTAAGGTTTGGGGAATATAAAGCAGAAACTGATATGCACAGTTTTTCCTTTTTTTATTATTTCACTTATAAAAATATTTAGCATTGCAAAGCTTTACAAATATTTACTTCTTGGAGATGAAGACCAAAACACTAATAGTGCTTTGTTCGTTAATGTTCTTAAATGAGACTCAAAGTAGAAAATTCTGTGAAGCCTAATCAGTGTTTTCAGAGGTTGTTATCCTTTGCTCTCAGCATGTGGAAAGGAAAGGTGCAGTGTACTAGTGTACTTGCTTGTGATATATCTGGTTTAAATAAAAATAAATGGAAGGAATCTTCTTTTCTCACATTATTCCCAGCTTTAGGAACACACATGATTACCACAGTCCTCTGATTCAAGGAACTTTCGCAATAATAGTTTGACTCTTACATGAAATGCTAAGGGAAATGGTGTCAGACACCAACATTTATTCTGAACTTTTCTTCAGGGACTCTGACCCAATCTGCTGTGCAGTTCATTCTGATTTGCTCCAAACCTTTGCTAAAATGTAATTGAATCACTGCAAATGCAAGAGAAATTACAGGAACATCAGCCCAAAGGCCTGATGGTCGCATCTTGCACTGCCATATCAAACATTAGACTTGAAATTAACCCTCACTCTTTCGGTTCTGCAAAGTTTCAGGAAACTACAGGAGTCTTGGGTGCTTGTTCCATGTCCTTCAGGGGCCAATCTGGGGAACAAGCAGACTGTTCTGCTCAGCAAAGAAACACACTCTATAAATTTGGGACAGACTTACTCCTTCTGGAAAAGAGTCCTGGGGTGGTTCAGGCTGCAGCTATCACTGGTTCAATGAGGACGTAATGGAAAAATGCAGCCTGTCATGAAATGGAGGAGAAAAAGACAATCTCTACCTACTGCCTAAAACTCTGCTGTTGTTTTCTGAATGCTCCACTATGGAGGAAAGCCAGATGGCACATGCTTGGGGTTCAGAGTGGATGAAGGATATGTTCACCCACATAACTGAGAGCTTCAAAGCAAAGTTAATGGATAAATGTTGAAATCCTTTTGGTCCTGCAAACTGCAGATTATTTTTCCTACATGACAGTGGAAAATGACTCTGTGAGGTGTAATGCATACTAGAAAACTCCTAGATAATCCATCTGGAATGGAGTCCGTTGCGCCTAGTGATTGCAGCACATACTGTGTTGTGTATAATGCCATTTTCACTTATTTGCAGCAGAGCCATGGCAGATGCCCATCCCACAAATGCTCAGTCGAAACACCTGCCTGGATACCCATTCAGCACTCTACCGTAAGTTTGAGCCTTTTAATACAAAGATTTGAGAGACTGAATGGTAAGTCTCTGTTTTTGGAGCAGTCCTGTCGGGAAAAATTTCCATACTCAGTGTATTTGAGAAAGAACAGGGATAAGTTCTAAGGCCAAAGCAAACTCCTTGGGAAGCCTGAGCTGTTGAAATGGTTGGTAGTGGCTTAGAAGGGCTTCCCGGGCAGTTTAGACTCCTGGGAATTTAATTCATTCCACATGGAACAATGGGGATCAGTGGCAAGCATGGTATGGTTGCTAGTAGTGCCCAGCTCAGAGGAATGTGAAGTTACTGTTGACTGCTGATATCCTATAACTCTGGGCTCCAGCTGTGTGTGATGACTGGTTGTGATGCCTGCTAGTTTTGCCTGGTTATGGATAGTTTGTTGAAGATTTTTTACAGTTTGAAGTCTGATAAGCTACTGCAGGGTCTGCAAGAAACAGTTGGCATTTAAAGCATCGGGTGTCCCCAGACCCATGTGATTACAAAAGGAAGGCAAGATGCATCTTTTCTATACTCTCAGAGAAGAAAGAAAGATGATTCCAAGTGCTTTATGGACTACTAAGTGGGAAGATTTGCCCAGTGTAGATAACAGCAGCTTTTGGGATGATAGGCAGTGAGTGAACTATAGTCTGTTAGGTTTAGAGGAAATTACCATTGTAAATGCTTTCCTGCCCCTGCCAATTAGATGAATTTGGTGAGATTTGATTTTAACTATCAAAGATGGTTTTTGAAGAGAAAAAAGAAACTGTGATCAAGTTGAAACCACATTGATTTATATCTTGTCTGAACATACATTGTACATAGAGCCAAACCTTTGAATGCTGGAAGTTAGAGGGCTGACTAATAGAGCTATGATGATTTATCTCAGCTAAGGAGCTGGCAGGATTTAGATGACATTTTCTTTGGCTCTCAACCACAGCACAATGTTGGTCCACAGCTATCAACCTGTCACCTTTTATGAGTAGATGAATGAGAAACAAATTCAAGTCTTTATTTTCAGTATCCCACTAACCTTGCAAGTGATTGTAAACTCTGTGGGGTTTGTTGTCCTAATAAAATGTTAAAATCAATTATATCACTGTTGATCTGTATTAAAATAAAGGTACTTAAAAATACTTAAAGTATTGATTGAACAGTTGAGCTATAATTTTTTTTTTTACCAGGTGAGGGTCTAGCCCAGAAACTAATTAGTAACTCTTCTTAATTATTAATTTCCATTCTCAAAGGGTTTGGACTGATGTTGTGATACGGTCTTATTGTATTTTGTTTATATTAAGGGGGTTGCAGCATGAGCACAAGTTATGGTAGTGTGGTCTATTGAGAAATGGAAGTGTACTGGGAATTTGCAGTATGTCAGGAGCAGTTGCACTCAATGATTTCCACTAACACCAAGAACTAACTAGTACCTCCTACTTCTTTTTCTACCAAAACATTTTCTATGCAGACGAACAGATTTTTCTGTCTACCTTCCTCTATCAGGTATTTATAAGCATCTTTTACCATTCTTCAGTACTTTACTTTTACTAATGCAGGCAGTTGGGGAAAATTAAATCAGGCAGAAATCAACTTCTAGGTGTTCAGTGGTTTCCACCGTCTGATTTCAAACAAATTTTTTACCTGCTCTGCTTTTATTAGAGAAGAATATCTCTGAAATGTCAGATATGTTGACAGAAAGCTGATTAATGAAATTAAAATTTCCAGTGATACATCAAAGCATATTACCTGCTATGAAAGGCTTGAAAGATGATAAAAAACCCCAAACAAAACAACACACACATACACAAAACAAACAGGAAAAAACAACAAAACAAACAAACCCAAAAACAACAACAAAACCACAAACAAACAAAACCCCAAACCTTCCAGTACATGAAAGGGGCCTATAATAATGCAGAGAAGGGTTTATTCACAAGGGTTTGTAGTGACAGGAGAAGGGGTAATGGCTTTAGGCTAGAAAAAGGTAGATTTAGGTTAGACATTAGGAAAAAGTTCTTTAATATGAGGGTGATAAATCACTGGAATAGGTTGCCCAGAGAGGTGGTGGCGGCCACATCCACGGAGACATTCAAGGCCAGGCTTGATGAGGCTCTGAGCAGCCTGACCTAGTTGGAGATGTCTCGATGTCTCTGCTTATTGCAAAGGTGTTGGATGAGATGACCCTTAGAGGTCCTGTCCAACCCAATACATTCTATGATTCAAAAAAAACAAAAAAACAAAAAAAAAAAGCAAAGATCTGGGAGATCTGGCTGGTTGTGACAACTGCATTACATGACCACAGTGTGTGTTTGGAAGCCTCTCAATAGTGGTGTACAGAACAGTGACAAATAATGAAGGAAAACCAAACTGGTAGAAATTTCACCAATTTTAGTGTCTGTGTCACTTGAGCATGTGTATGGGCTAAATTTTTCTCTCCCTTTTTTCAGCAGTTTTTATAAAAAGCACTGTGTCCTCTCCTGAGAGCACCTTTCCCATCTAATGCAAGGACCAGAAGATCTGGCAGCATTGCTGTTATGTAGCTGTCTGACTTTTGCAGTCCCTAATTTACCATTCTTTTTGAATTTGCTGATGATTCTTGCAATTAAGATTCTTAATTCTGTTTGGCAACTCACCATCTGCAAAAGAGGACATAAGTGACTACTACAGTTCTGCACCTTCACAATGTCCTTAATTAGATTCATTTTAAGTCTGAGAGTTTTAATCAAGGGAATTACCTAAGGGTGGCTTTGTCTGCACTTGCACTTTTAGGCATGTCTTCCAAAGTATCTGTAGTGCTTGATTATAAAATAGTCCAAAAAGAGTTCACTGTACTACTGTTTAGATACTAAACCTTCCTATTACTGAGTTTGCTCACTAGCTAGATCCATTATAATGATGCAAAGATAATGAAGTAGGGGCTGCACCTGTGTTGCACAGAACATTTAGGGTTGTTTTTCCTTCTGGCCCTGCTGAGAGCTTTTCTTGAGTTTGGCATTCAGCACAACCATTCACCTTATCTAACCCTGCAGCATTAACAAGATCCCTCTGCTTTTCCCTGCTGCAGTCTCATGCAGAGCTCCTTGGCCCACCATCTCCATCCCCTTCCCCCAGCAAATTCCCTTTTGGGAAGTCATCTGCCACTGAGAAGCAGGAGAGAGTCGTAAAGAGTGCATGGACACAAAAGGCAAAGAATCTGGTGCATGCCCTATGCAGAGCCTCATTAAGCATCATCTGTCCTCTCCATGTGAAGAAGGGGACAGTGACTTTAAGGGTAGGGGAAGCTAATCAAAGGTCCTCATGGGGGAAAAGCAGTAGCCATGCATGCCACTATACATCATGGGCTGCAGCTTTATATTGTGTGGAAATTTAGTGCCATTTTTGTCTGCCAGCCTGCTTTGCACCTGAGCCCTCAGTCTTTCTGCCCCCCAGTTTGTCTATATCCCTAACACAAGGAGAGTAAAAGTTACTTCATTTTGAACCCTGCATACATGTGCAGGATGATATTGTTCTGTTTATGTAGGATGGATCAGTGTACAGAGGATAAAGTTTGTCTGGCTTTCTCTTTTCCCAGTTTATTGGGAACATTGAAAGGACAGAAATGTGCTAATGTCCTGTACTATATCTGAATTTAGTCTGATCTGGAAATTAGGCTGCAAACTTTCCTGTTTCAAACTAATAGAGCTTTTTCTATTCAGGAGCTGTTTTAAAGAACTTCATACTTTTGGAAGATGATTGCATGTTGGTTCTGGTGGTTGTGCACTATGTAAAGAATGTTCTGACATGGTATTGTACAACAGAGCCAAGTAGAAACATATTGAAGCATGCATATTCTGCTTTATTTTAAGTCTATGAGTCTGGAAGAATCATTTTTGAAATCAGTCTTGCTCTTTTTAAACACAAAACTAATAAATGGCTCTGTCTAGGTTTGCCTCTCACCTGGGACCTTGCGTTACGCCTTGTAATGATGCCCCTTCCTCTCCTGTGTAGATGTGCTCTATAAAATAAATAAATACCTCTGCACTTCAGAATGTGCCTTTCACAGGGTCTCTCTCACTAAGCTTTAAGTCTTTTTCTATTAAAACTCTGTTAGCTAATAAATTACACAGACAATCCATGTGGTAGAGAATGTTTTCTGTAGCTAATGTGAAATGTTTGAAAACTGAGCTATTAATACAGTGCTCTATTCTTTTATCTTTCACCTCCATGCTAATGGTAATGAAGAATTTTGAATGCTAAAACTCAGCTTTATTTTTAAAAGAGGTATTAAAGTAAGGCCATGCATGTTTCTGCAGGGTCACTATATTGCTGAAGATCTTCATTTCAACATCTCCTGTACCACTTGTTGCCCAGTGCTCAAGGCAGTTTACTCTCTACCTCTTTACCATTTAAAAAGGCTGTCTGTACCCTGCACTGTTGAGTCTGTCACCAAATGTCAGCTACAGAGCTTCTTTTTAAAATAGCCACTCAAATCCCTCTTCCTCTTGGATACCTTTCTGATTCTTCTTTCTCATTTTCACCACTCCTCCCCATCCTTCCCTGGGGGAAAACATGTTGTTCCTATAGTTGTTGGCTGTAGCTCGAAGTGCTGAAGAGTTGACATCTCTTCTGTAATCTGATTTACAGATTCAGTGGGGAAAGTTCCAGCTACATTGAGTGTTGGATTAGCAGCATATCCCAGCAGGGCAGCAAATACTTCATGCTTGGTTAGGTAGAGGCAGATGATAGCAGAGTATGTGTTAACAGGAGGGCTCAGGAGCAAATTTTGAGAGAAATAGTGCAAAAGAAGCCATTTACTCCTCTATTTCATCAAAGAGTAGGGAAGAGAGGGGAGAGAAGATTTTTGAAAATGGTAATAGTTCCTTGACAATTAAATATATGTACTTACTTTATGACATATGTGGTACTTCCTTACATTTCAGTTTATGTGATCCCAGTGAAACAAGGGAGAGGTTTCACAATTGCAAAACAAGCTCAGAAACCCTTAAGGTGATCATTAAAAAAAAAACAAAAACAAGTAAGATAAAATTAAGCTGCACACACCCATTACCTGCAGATTGACCCACATAGCTGCTTGACATTATCATCAGGAAATATTTTGCATGAGTTATTTACAATGAGTAATCTCATTAAACACACATTATGTATAGGACATTTGCTGTCTTTATTGCTTTATTTGTTTTATGGAAAGCACCATGATGTTTCTACAGCAGTCCCAGTCACAGAAGAGTAGCAGTGCATAACTTAGAGCAAAATATTTCTAACATGGTTATAGAATTTTTCTTTAAAATGGACCTTCTTATTGATCTTTATGACAGCAGTTACTTAAAGGTAAACGTATAGAAAACAAATATAGATTTAACTACTTAAAATTATTGCAACCCATAATGTTTATGAGAGTAAAAAAAAGTAATCAAACCTTAATACCCTTCTGGACATTGTTTTAAAATTCTGATTTAAGTGGTGATTTAGCCAGGCAACATTTAAACAGTGTCACTGAAGTTTAAAAACAGTGTGCATATCCAAATACATAGCTTGAGGGTTATATCTTGGGGATGTTGCTACTGAAAAGCCCTGCTATATTTACACAGGAAATTCCATGCTAGGGTCAAGCTTGAGCAATTCAAACATTCTGAGTTTATGATGATATAGACAAGAAAAAAGTTAGCTTTATTTATACCCTGTAATAACCCACAAATATGATTAATATGACTGCTCAGAAGTATTTCTAGTCCCCAGTAAGGTGAGTTAAACAGTTTTCATTATTCTTCTCTTAGATATACTGCAGCATAAGAAGAGGTAGTGATTTAATTTTTTTAGGAAATTAAACATGTTCATGATATAAATTTAAAAGGTGTATGTGTACATAACCAACAGTTGAAGCAGGGCTCAAATGGAAGAGTAGGACTGTGACTTCAGTATCCCACACGATGATGATATCTGAAAACTGCATGCTAGCAAGGAGCCTCCTTTTGCCTCTCACTGTAAATATCTATAGAAGAAATTTGTGACTGAAGCAGTTCTGGAAGATAAAGGAAAGGAACTATGAGTTGTTTGTCAGTATTTGATAGGCATGCTGAAAGTGAAATTAATCTGTTCAGCTTTCTGTCATTGGAGAGCTATGAACACTTGTGAGGTGCACTTTACCTTTAGTCTGTATGAGTTATGAAGTATGAAATGAGTTACTGAGGGGTGTGTTTTTCTTAAGGATAAAGGAGACCTAGACAACCAGCTCTGATACAGGTTTATGAATCGAAGGTGTATGCCACGCCAGGGGATTTTTCTCAGTGTGGCTCAAGTCTGTGGTAAAGTAGTGACTTACATGAGAGGCTCAGCTGCGAGACATTCCTTCTAGGCTACCCCAAAAAAGCAGTTTATGATAGCTATCTTTTTATAGGTATCCTTTTATAGGAGCTGCCACTGACTTCCAGGAGAAATACAAATTAATATGGAATTAGCTACGGACACAGTCCAGGCTGTACATTACAGCATCTCACCTAACCTTGTGTTATACCAACCACCTTTTTCCTTAATACCTTAAAAAAAAAAAAAAATCTATTTAACCATAATAGATCATATGATTCAGTGGCATTTTCATTTTTACATTTAGATTCCAAATACTGTTATTCATTCAGTGCATAATTTCTATATAATGTCATTTACACATACGGGGTTATAGAAACCTAAAGCTCTCTATCACATAAATGGCTGTAAATAGCCATCTTAGCAAATGTGTTCTCTGAAGATTTATTCCTGAAAAGTTCTGAATGTCTTCCATAAAGTTCTCCCTTTGACCCTGTTGGTATCACTCATATGCCACTAGAAAGGAGCATGGGAACCCTGCCCTGGGACTGGGGCAGCCTATATGTTAGTGAGCTGTTGCTTGGGCATTTCTGAAGAAATGAATATAAAAAGCTTCAAAGGCTGATAAAAATTACTCTTCCCTGAAGAATACTAATTTCTCTGCTGTTTGGGACAATTTTTTTTACAACTGGGAACAGTCATGCAAATTAGGATTTGTTCACTTTTTTTTTTGCTTGTTTTGGGTGCTCTAAGGAAACAAGAAACTCAAATAGGAAAGTGCCTGTAATTTATGTAATTAATAAACCACTACATATTACAAGAAGACTATGAATTGTAGGTCTAAATATCCTGTGTTTTCAGGGTTTTCAAAAGTAGAACTGCTGTAGTCCATGCAAGCAGACCTGTGTTGTATCATCCCTTCCTGGGATTTGAGCCTTGCCAAAACCCAAAGGTGCTAGTTCAACCCTGTTTGTTGATGACTCCTGCAGTCTAAATGAATCTTGTGTATACATCTTTATGGGTCAGTGTCCCTGTGTGATTTTTTTCTGGGTGTGCATCTGCCTTTTGTTCGTCAATTATAACCATCTTACATGAAGTCACAGGGATAAATATGTTTGTTTAGCATTAGTTATGGACTCAGACGCATACTATCGGTCATTCCAACAATACCTATATATATATATACCTATACCTGCCATCACTGTCTTTACTGCAAGCTGAGTTTCAGGGACAGCTACGTTTAGAGGCTATGCATTCTGTATTCCTCTGAATTGTTTATAATGTATGGTGGAAATATTTAAAATAGGATGCTGTATAATTTAAGAAAAAGCAAAGCTACAGAAGAGCTGAAGCTTTTCCTCCCACAAATACATACTATGTACATTTATTTTTATACAGACACTTCAGTAGCTCTTTCTTTGTGTCTCTGGCACCAGCTCCTGAGCCTACCCTAGTTGTACTGATCTCTGCTGCATAAATAACTCTCTGGCCCTGTCTCCAGATAATCTAAACCTGTTGTTGTTCAGATCCTATCTTTCTTTGCTGTGCCACCTGCCTCTCAGTCCAGCTGCTGTGGGACACTGTTTGTTCTCACCAGTCTGGGATTTCCTGAGTGAAGGATGGGTCTTGAATTATTTTGGGGATGGAAGGAGGGACAAGGGAGTGCTCTTTCTTATTTTAGTGCTCTCTTTTCACACGCAGAAGAGCTCTCATATTTTCTTCTTTCCTTCTGTGTCATTACTTCTGAGGTACTAAGAGAGGGATATTCCTATTTGGATAAACAGTTACTACGGTTTATCAGGGGTTGGACTCGATGATCTTGGAGGTCTTTTCCAACCCAATCTATTCTATGATTCTATGATTCTATGATACTTTTAAACTGTTTATCATTGTGGAATATGTATTCAGAAAAAACAAAACAAAACAAAACGCAAAAACAACAACAAGAAAAACCCACCAAAAACAAAGAAACAAAAAAAAAACCACCCCAAAACCAGTCATAAGTTACAAGCAGTATTTTGCAACACTAGATAGCCACCTAAAAAAATATAAATGTCATAACAGTAGCAGAACAGCAATACTAGATTTAAGGGACAATGAGTAACCCTTGCGAGATTGAACCCAGTCATCTGTTGTTACAGGAAACACTATCACATAAAACCTCACTTGATAATTTAGAAATGATTCAGTGTCACACACTTCTTCTAATCTCTGCTGTCATCCTGTGTTGGTCTTTTATTCATGGTCTGCCTGGATTTGCCCCTTTATTGTAAAACTGAATTGTATGTCCTGATCAGTTGCACCTCTGCATGGTGGAGCCTTTAAGTTCATTCTAGGCCTGCCTGATAACAATCCAATTTATGTCACATTTGGCATTGCCAGACTGAGTCTGTTTAGGTGGTTCATAAAACTTTAGACTGGCCATATGGAACAGAAGTCCCAAATGACCTCTATACTCTGCAGCTCCATGGTTGATGTTTAGAGACAGTGTGGTTAAGTCATCAAGTACAGAGTGATATTTTCCTTGAAATACCTTTCTTGCTTCCAGAAATCAGGATTTTAGAGACTTCTGACTTTGAGATTACAGATGAGTAGTTACTTTTGACAGATCAGAATTCATGAAAATAAGAATTAGATAAGTGGAACAAAATTCTGCTGTCAGATATGGTAAAGTAAATCTAGATTTGCATCAGTGTAACAGGGTAGGGTTTGGTTGCTAGTAAAAGTGATTATTCATTGAAAGTTTGAATATGTTCCTGGATTTTATTTTATTTTTTAAATAATATAAGTTTTTGCTTATCAGGTACATGCTTATCAGTTTTCTAGTGTAGTATATAACCTTAGTCTACTTGTATATAATCTGATCAGCTATGCATTTTCTCCCCCGTTAGATATGTGCATGAAGAATGCATTTAGAGATTTAAGGGGTGATTTAAACAATTTTTGGCTATCTTTCAAGACTTTCAAATTGCCACTAACATTCTGCAACATCAGTTCTATGGAGCTCAGCATCCTCTACAAAAAAGAACAAAAACCAACCCAACTTTAAGTAGAGCTTTCTATGCTTCTAATTTATTTCATTGCTTTTTGCATATTATTTGTTAAATTGTGGCTGATACAAAGTTGTGGAGCTCTTCTTGTAAAGTTATTCAAAGTATTTTTTTTCCAATTACCAGTAGCTTCTTATATAAGACCTTCTTTTATTTCAGTGAAATCAATGACAAAATTGATTTTGAAATGAAAATAGAAGGGTCTCCTCAGTTTATTACCTCTGAAAACTAAAAAAAAATGAATTAGGTTTGTAGATTCATAGCATTCACAGGAGTAGTTTAGTGTATTGCATGTTGATTGGGTTCTTAGATATGCTTAACTGCTGTTAAGCAGTAAACTCACGGAAAAGGGAGCTTATTAAACGGTCTATTTACTAAGCCAAGCTTGACATCTTTATTCATTTACATCTGATTATTTTGCCACCTTCAAATGTTATTTTGGATATGGAAGTTGAATACTATTTTTTATTTTTATTGTTCGGTAGTGATAATCTACAGAACCACTGCAGCTATTGTGGAAAGTGAGTTGTTTTGTGTTCTGGTTCATAGTTAATTAACAGAATTGTCAGCTAATTTCTGAGTCCTTATTACTGGTGAATTTACATAAAATGCACAGAACCATAGCTAATCTGAGACAGAATGGAATTAGGATAAAGGATCTAGGAATTCTTCCAAAGGAACTTGTGAATTCTGGCTGGCTCTCAACACATCCTTAGAAGAATCTTCCTGCCTGCCCCTTGGTTTATGCCAAGCTAGACATACAAATACTTGCTGCTTTATTAAATTTCTTTGAGATCTATTAATGTGTACAGTACTGCATAACAGTGTGATATGATTTCAGATTTCACAGTTAACTTTCCAGGGTCAGCATTTTAACCTTTCTGAGGCTGAACTGAGGATGAAATGCAAACTTCTTGAAAAACATATTTTATCTTATTACAGAGCAACTGGCATTTAAATTTTATTTTTATTTTAGGCAACACAGAAAGTGGGAAAACAGCTTGTTAT
This sequence comes from Chloroceryle aenea, assembly GCA_013399075.1. Lineage (NCBI taxonomy): Eukaryota > Metazoa > Chordata > Aves > Coraciiformes > Cerylidae > Chloroceryle > Chloroceryle aenea. Next base: position 1,962 of record VWZY01013661.1, on the reverse strand, counting down.
TTTGGGGGTCAATCTTTGGGTGCAAAACTGAAACATTGGCATAACAACATATTTTATAATCTATTCTTAGAAAAGAGAATGTTTCATAAATCTATGCATCATAAACACAAGTTGAAGCTATCAGTATTCAAGGTGGTTTAAACTTCTTTGTTTTAAAATAATGTGACCCAATAACATAGAAAAGTAAATGTTACTAGATTTTTTGCAGGCATTCCATAGTCTTTTATTCAGTCTTTTATTTAGTTGCTTACTACTGTAATCTTTATATCTCTGTTCTTATTTTTTTCTGTTTATTCATAACTGACTAAAGATACTGTCACACCTGCAGAAGCCTCAAATTTATCTTGCTTTCTAAACAGCAGCCAGAAGACCCCAGTTGTTATAAAATTGAAAAGGCTGGCAAATAACAAATAGCTATTTGTTCTTGCCACTATTCTCTAAGTGGGACGAGATACCATGAAACGCCCTCTTTGACTGCCACTCTAGCAGACAAGGATGCATCACAGGACTACAAAGCCTTGGGTCTGCATAAGAAATGTAGTGGTTGAAATGCAGTTTAGACAAAATTTAAGTTTCCAAGTAGGTAATTCATAAAGCCCATGCAAATTCCCATCCCCCTCTTCCTCCCCGCTTCCATGTCTCCAGGATTTCAGGTAACACAGTTTTCCCATTGTAACACAGTACAGTTCCCATCCTTCTTTCATTTCTACATGTACAATTGGCCACATTTAACAGACAGGGTGGGACTTCCTCTGTCTGAGTCTTATTTGTGCTGCTGTTCGTAGCACTTTCCTGGGAAGTGGACATATGGATTTGACCTCCAGAGTGAAGCTTGTGCTGAACGCTGAATTTCCGATCACAAAAAAAAGCAATTATACTAAGAGCATCTCATCCTCTGTCCATCTTTTGAGAGGGAAGAATAAAAGAATGTTCTCTACCAATGGGGCAATTTAAGCATGTAAGTAGGGCTGAGGGCTTTAGGTGATGGATCATAATCTCTTTTAGGTGCACAGGTCAAGAAATCACCTTCAGTAAGAGACCAGAATTTCAGAAATTTCCTTTTAACTCCCTTCCTACTGGCAATACCCTCTGCTTCTAGTCAACATGATAATTTTTCTGAGTTTTATTATTATCATTTTTCATTAACTACCTTTCAGGAACCAGTACCTAAAGTCCAGCTCATGCAGCTCTTACTGTCACCATGCTTTGTGCATCTCCAACTAATTCCATTATGCTCTTCTCAAAGTGAGGCATAAATGTTGATGACAACATGCAGTGTCACCTTAAAGGCACCAGAACCCCCCAAATGTATTGACTTTATTCAGAGTGGAGACCAGAATGACACGGCAAAGTAAATTCATGATTCCACTGAAAATTACTTTGATTTTAAATAAGCACCAAGTAGCGGATCACATAAATGTGACAGAGCATCCGTAAGCAAATAGTATATATTGATAGCTGGAGAAGAGCTGTGGGAATTTTTTTATTTTGCTTTTGGGAGAATGTAATTAAATCGTAGGCAGAGGTAGTGCTTATGGAAAAGTTGCCAATTTTACTGTATGTATTTTCTAGGTTTTCTTTTGAGATGCATTACATACAAAAATAAGGAGCAAACTCTGCCTACAACTACAGACTAGGTGAGCAGCAAGAAACAGGTGTGACAGAGCCTGATGCCTAATAGTCCAGTGCAAAGCTGCAGGACTTTTGTCTAAGTCTTTGCATATGGACATTTCTATGCTACATGAGTTAAACTTCATTGCTTAGGCAAATCAAAGCAGAATAGTAAGAAAAGCTAGGAAATTTAAAATAATTTGGGAGGCTAAGCTAACTCTTTACATGGAATTTAACTGAACTTCAGCTCAGTTGCTTTCTACTTTCTAAGTATAGTAATATACATTGACAAAACCAGTCTGTCTTATACTGACTGATCATCTCATTGAAAGAGTCCAGCGCAGAGGCACA
>VWZY01013660.1:217377-242405 GCA_013399075.1 Chloroceryle aenea | reverse complement strand
TGGGAGGGGGGGGGGAACAGAAAAAAAAGTTGCACTTGAGGTTCACGCCGCTCTCTGCTGCAGAGCTGATGACATCAATGTTGCCATGGCGACAAAATCTTCACTTAGGTATGGTGAGCGCCCTGAGGTTGCGGCTGCCAAGGAAACCCGCAGAGCTTCAGCACGAAGCCATCGCTGCAGCCCTGGGGCCTTCCTCCTCCTCCTACCCCACCACCAATGGGCTGCACTCTGCTCCCAGTCCCTCATGGAATTTAGTTGGAGAAATCTTATATTTTTTGTCCCCTGTTGCTGTCCCAGCAGCTCTGTTTTGTCCCGGGAATGAGGAAGAACTGCCCTCAGCAGAAACATGGGGACATGACAGCTCTGTCACCTGTCACTGCTGGCACTGTAGGTCGCCTCCTGTCTATTGATGGACTCCAACATCTCCATGGAGGCCCAAGCAAAACTGTTGGCCTCCAGCTGCTTATGAGTTAAGTTTGTTTTTGGGGCTGGTTTGGATAGACATTGGGCTCAGGGACCACAGGGAGCCCAGCCCATTCCCTTCCCAGGGCAGCACCATCCACAAGGCACAGTGTGGTGTGGCCCCATGCCCAGGGTGGCAAGTGGCTGGAGGGACATGTGAGTGGGACATTTCACCTTCCCTAGTGGCTTGAAATGCAGCATGAAGCAATTGCATCTACTTCTGTTCCTCTGCTGGGAGGCTGTGCCACCAGAACATGGGCTGGTTCTGTGCAATTTTTTTTCCCTGTGATTCAGATTAAAAAGCCTGTGAGTGCCCTCAGCATTGGGAACCACCCCCCAAGGGGAATTAGGGGAATTCATGAGGTGAAGCAACTGTGTTTATCCTCCCCCACCACCACATTTTTCCCTCTCTTCATCAGTACAAATGAGAAACACTTCCTAAAGTTTGGTTATTCCCTTGAATTCCACTGAATTCAGACAAGAGCAGTCATTAGTCATCAGGATGAGCCCACAGGCTAACAAACAGTGATTGGAGTGATGAAAAATAATAATTTTAATTGGTAAGAGGTTTGGGTCTGAGTAAAGCCCTGATTTCAGCACTATGTTCAGCTGAAGCCATGCCATAGCCTGGCCAAGCGTAAGCATCCTGACCAGTGCTCCCACAGCAGCTCTGACAGCCCAAGAGCATCCCAAAGGCCTCTCTGGCTTTGCAGAAGATCACTTGGTGGCTGCTGGCCAAGGGGTCTGTCCTGCTAGGAATTCACCTCCACTGAAAAACTGTAAGCCAAATACGGAAGTTGATGGAAAAGGTTCTTTTTTAGCATATTTTAAGGCAGGCCTGAGTGATTATTAAGCACTCAGGGGATATTTGTTTGGATTTTGTTTCTTTAAGTGGTTATTGAGTACAGGCTTAAAGGCTCCAGTGATTTATCTTGGAAAATGATGCCACTGCATCACTTCCAATGCAGGAGCACCAGCCCTGTGCAACCCCAGACCCTCTGGTTGCCTGTCTGCACTCTGAGGTACTGCTCTAGCTTTTATTTTAGAAGCTGGGGGTTTGGATCTTATTCAAGCTGTTGTTATTTCAGAAAAAAAAAAAAAAAAAAAAAAAAAAACAAGCACATCTAAAAGAGAAACATCTGCTGGCATGTGAGACGCTGCTGGCTGTCAGGCTTCAGGGTCTGCGATTAATCAGGCTCCAAGTTGCACTGTTGCTGAGAGAGCAGACGAGTTGAGACGGAGGAGAGGAGAGGAGAGGCGAAAGGCTCAACAGCAGCACAGCAGAGCCACCACATCCTGGATGGCACATGGAAGCCGGCCTGCTGGCAGTGGGTAACCCCCACCAAGAGTTCCTGAGGGTGAGCATTGCCTCAAGCCATTGTTATATTTTGGGGAAAAACACACAATTTACCAAGAGACAGGACTATGGTTCAAGGAAAGCCCAACCCCAGAGATTGAACTCTGAAAGATGCCTTGAAAAAAAATTCAATAGTTTTGCAGTAAAATTACTCAGTTTTATTATACACCTGTAGTAGGAGCAAAGGTCGTTACCTAATAGCAAATCTCTGGAGAAAAGGTAGGATTTTTTTAGGCCTGAATTTTGGAAGCTAATTATTGATATCCTTTCAGAGTAATTATGAATTTTACACAGTGCCAGATCTCCACTACCCAATTTCTGGTCACAAGAGAGGAGTGTAGTCAAGGGGAAGTGACTCACGGCTGCTTGTGGTTGAAATTAATGAGATATTTATCTGGAAATATTCTTGTCAGTGGCTTTTCTTTGTAGTCCGTGTCAGGACAACAGCATGGAAATCATTGCTGGAGACAGCGGTGCCCTTGCTGTGATGGTTGTAGGGCCTGGAGGATCAGTTCTTGAAGCACAGGATCCAATGAGCAATGAATTTGAAGGCAAAAAAGGCCCAGTTTGGAATATTCAGGCTGACTTGCTGCAGAATGCATCCTGATTTGCTCCATAATTCCCACAATAACCCCACAAATGATATTTAGTGAGAAGGGAAGGGAGGAGGAAGATGATGGAAATCAGCTGTGGGACCATAGGATGGCACTGTTGTTTTTTGGTTTTTTTTCATAACTTTTTGGCACATGCCACAGAAAGCCCTTTCACATCCTGCATCATCTTCTGTGTAAGCAAGAGCTCTCACAGGAGAGCTCGGCTTTAAATCCACATGGAGACAAAATCCTTCCCCTGGTGCACCTGGAGTTACCCAGCCTGTCACCTTCCCAGAGTGACTGTGCAAGCAGAATGCTGTGTTTTCGGGACAGCTTCAGATCTCTGCCCTGCCAGTTAGATTATTGATTGAGAGGAAACACCAGCATGTCAGAAGCTTCCCCAAAAAGGCACGGAGCCTGCTCGGCTCCCGTGCGTCACTTGGTCTGTTTTTATCTGTGGATTTTCCGGAGCGTTTAGCAGAGCCGGGTCGCCCAGGAGGGACCCTGGCAGAATCTCCCCACTGAGTGACTCACACTCACACATCGTGGGAATTCAGGCTGGCTTCAACATACTGCACTTTTCAACTCTGATTCATGCCACCCCACGAGAGTAAATAAGGCAACTCCACACACATCTCGGCTGTGACGAGTTGCCTTCCCACTGAAAAGGTGTTGGGGCAGATGACACTGCCAGTGAATAGTGTCACCTGTAACTTCGCCAGCAGTTTCCTAAACAGGGCAATACGTCTCTGCATGTATGTCATGAGTCTCACTGCAGCCTGGGATGCCTGCTGTCTTGCACGTTGCAGGCGGTCTTTCCTAAATCAAAGATGCCGGGCTAATTTCAACAAGCTTTGTAGCAGGTTTGCTAAAGCCTGGGGACATCTGGGGTTGTCACTTTTCAGGCAGATCATTTCTCCACAGATCACTTCAGAAGGATGATTCAAAAAAGGAAAGAGCCTCATTTGTCTGGATGATTCCCAAAAGCAGGGTAAGCCAGGTCACTGCTGCAGAAGGCGTTACTTGATATTGATGTGTTCAGCACCATAGAGACAAAAATCAGGAGCAGACTTTTTTTAATGAGATCTAAACAAATTACATATCTGAAATCAGTTGTTTGGGGAAAGACTCCAGCTGTCGTTACTGGTACCTGGGGTGACTCACCAAATTACATCCTTGGGTCGGGGAAATGTGTAGCTGGATAACTAGATGTCTAGCTGCCTGTTAAGCCAGTGAAGCAATTCAGCTAAAAAGCCTCATGTACAGGTCAGATGATTTCTTTGGTACAGTTTCACTCCAATCCTGGCTTATGTCTCCTGTTTGGCCTCCACAGCCAGCGATGCCAGGCAGCAGCAGCGGGCAACCCCTGCCCTGGGTTAGCTCTTGCAGCTCCTGCTAGCACATGACACTGCAAACCCAGTGACTCAGCAGGAATATCTCTTCAGAAATCATCAAAAGGAAACCGTAGGTAATTCCTGATAGCAGACTGTGAATCTGTGCTTATTTCTTTTATATTTATTTAGCCTGATCTCTCATTAAGAAGACCATGTAGACATTGGTCTGCTCCTGGAGGAAGCTGGATTACAGGTGATTTTTCTGATTGCAGGTAGCTGAGGTGAGAGAGGTGAAAGTGATCTCAATGCAGGCTGGCCAAATGAAGGGATAAAAACTGCTGGATAAGCATTAAATGAATTGGGTGCTTAATTCCCAACAGAACTCCCTTTGCTCGCTTGGGCTTCAATAAAAACCTCAGTCTTATCCTCAAACCTGCAAGAGAAATATCCATGGCAGCATAATTAGTGCATGCTGTGTCACCTCTCATACTGCTGTGATACAGTCTTTCTTTCAAAATAAATAAAGAACGAATGAACCCCCTCCCTCACTTGATTACATGTTCTGTTCTTTCCTTCAGGCTTGTCAAGATGAAGCACAGAGATTGCCTAATCTGTTCCTGTTATTTAATTACGTGACCGTGGTACGCCGCTCTGGCTTCTGGCCATCACCCATCACAACTGGCACCGCATTCCTGCCCAGCCTCCAAGCACTTCAAACACCCGTGGGTAAGGGAAGCGTGTCCTCGCACTCTGCCTGTTGGGTGCTGTGAGTGGTTAGCAAACACCAAGGGAGGGACACGGCTTGGATCTTGAGTGCTGTCACACAGCACATACAAGAACCAGGTGATCAGGCCCAGTCAGCATGGGTCCTGGCGGGTCCTGCCTGACTAACCTGATCTCCTCTGCCTAGTGGATGAGGGAAGAGGTGTGGACAGTGTCTGCCTGGACTTTAGTAAAGCCTTTGATGCCATCTCCCATGGCATTCTCCGTCAGAAACCTGTGGCACAAGGCCTTGATAAATACACTCTGCACTGGATAAAAACTGGCAGGATGGCCAGGCTGAAAGAGTGGTAGCGGGCAGAGCTAAATCTGGCTGGCATCCGGTCACAAGTGGTGTTCCCCAGGGTTCAGTGCTGGGGCCTGTTCTCTTCAATATCTTTATTAATGATCTGGATGAGGGGATTGAGTGTACCCTCAGTAAACTTGCAGGTGATCTAGGTGGGCGTGTTGACTTGCTAGAGGGTAGGAAAACTACAGCAGGACCTAGTCAGGTTAGATCAGTGGGCCAAGGTTAATTGCACGGGGTTCAACAAGGCCAAGTGCCAGGTCCTGCACTTGGGTCATAACAACCCCAGGGTAAGGTACAGCCTTGGGGATGTGTGGTTGGAAAGCTGCAAGCTGGAAAAGGACCTGAGGGTATTGATCAATAATTGACTAAATATGAGTCAGCAGTGCATGCAGGTGGCCAAGAAGGCAAACGGGATCCTGGCATGTATTAGNTGGCTGGATATTAAGAAATGTTTCTTCCCTGAAAGGGTTATCAAACATTGGAATGGTCTGCACAGGGCAGTGGTGGAGTTGCCATCCCTGGAGGCACTTAAATGGCCTGTGGACCTGGTACTTGGGGACATCATTTAGTGGTGAGCTTGCAGTGTTGGGTCGAAGGTTGGACTAGATGATCTTGAAGGTCTCTTCCAACCAAAGACATTCTGTGAATCCAGCTGAGTGCTCTGTGTGTGAAGTGCTGGGTCCCCAGCATCCAGGCCTGTAGCTCCAAGGGGAACATCAGCCAAGCCCTGAGGAGGAGTCAGATGGAAGCATTGGGTATCCACACCCTTCCCAGCATGCTCACTCCCCAGGTGCACAAGCTGGGATTTGCGTGCTGACATCCTTGCTGTGCTCGTGGTGATCCTCCTGGTCCCAGGGTGTGGGACAAGCCAGGCTATGCAGTGCGCTGGGGCCGGGTCCCTCTGCGAGCTGCTGGCAGCTCCTGGTGGGAGCCAAGCTCTGGACCTTGCACGAGTCTTCCACTGGCCAGCCAATATCTGCTCCCGTCAGGAGAGACCTGCAGCCTGTGTGTGTTTGAGGGCAGCAAATTAATATGTCCACTTAAAAAAAAATAAATCAAAGAGTCCTTCTTCTAAAATGCTGTTCAAGGAGGGACAGAGAAGCCTAGCTGTATGGCTCAGCGACATGGATGAGATTTGAGGTTCACTGATGTTATACAAGATAAATTCATCTTCTCAGCCTTAGTCAAACAACCTGCATACCTGGTCCCTAAAGCATAGTCTGCCTTGTATTGTTTTTTATTCTGTCTCCCTCACAGAGCTATTAAAGCTCCTTGGGCTTAAGAACATAAAATATCTCTCCAAGACAGAGTCCATGCCCTCTGCTGTTGCCATTTCCCACTGCATGGCCCTCAGCAGTGTAGTTGTGTATGCCAGAGAAGTAAGAAAGAAGTAGAACTTGTATCCCACTGACCTTGAGACACAGAGTGTTTTTCTTCCTTTGCTACTCACAAAGAAATGGGTTGCCATCAAGACGCCAAACAGTCCAAGAATTAAGTTTTCCATGTGAGGAGTCAGCAGTGCAGGAACAGTGAGTGTGACAGAGGTGTGACAGGCGACTTAGAAAGAGACACTTGGACCGATAGCTTTGCACAAGCACTTCAATCCTTTGCAGTTTTCATTAGGCAAACACCTGCAGAAGCACAGAGGGATGTATTTTCCACTGAGTCAGTCCCATTTGCCTGTATCTAGGCAGCTTTGCCTTGGGGGTAAATGCAGTGGACCTCGTGGGGCTCCCACACTGAGGCTGACTTCTTCCAGCACCAGGACTGTAACACGTATGTGGGAGATCTTTGAAAAAGAAGGGATTTCAACTGGAATTTGGTGCTTATGTTTCTTGGGCTTTGGGTATCCCCACCTAATTTCTCAGGGTGTTGAAGGATGAACTGTCTGTTTTCCTCTGCTTTCATTCCATTTTATTTGGGCCCCATCATACCAGTTCCTGGGCCCAAGTCCAGCACTTAGCAGCAGTAGCACAGGAATTGATTTCAGCAGAAGCAGACAATTCCCTAAATTATTAATGTTAATAGTGGACAAACCACAGGACATAAGCAAAACTATACAGAAGAAAGAGGTGGAGAAAAACAAGACAATGGCAGCCAGAACCATCAGGATGATAAGGCACAGAACTGGGGGAGAGAGAGATGTCCCAGGTGATGGGGACCAAGCCAGAGCACAAGCAAAGAAGGTTTTGCACAAATCCAAAAGCAAAGATGTGCACCCCTTGGAGATGTTCCCAAATGCTCTGGGTACACACAATGTTACCTACCAGGGTTTTATAACCAGCAACAAGCAGCTCACATGCAGAAATTCTGATGTGGTGAAAGATCTGTGCCCCATGCCTGGGTTAAAAGCCTGCTAGGGGTGCAGAGGACATTGCTGTGTTGTCCCCATCCCCTGCGTGGAGGTGGCCCTTGAGGTTATGCACTCTGTACGACACTGGGTGGCTGGTTGGCAGCCTGCCTGGTGCGTCCTAGTTGTGTTTCTCAGAACCCCTCTGTGTTTTCAGCTGATTTGCTTTGACATCAGCAGCCGGCAAGAAGTTCTCTGTGTCGGGGTGCGTGGGAGTGCTATGTGACACCTTAATCATGCTAAACAGGAACACACATTCAGATTTCCTCAGCATTTCAAAGAAATGTGATTTCCTTTGTGCTGCAAAGAAAGAGTTGACTTGATTGCAACTCTCTGTGGAGATCAGCTCCAGTGCCTGTGAATTATGGTGCCAGGATCTCATTCTGGGAAAAAAAAAAGACAAAACATACTGGGCTTTCGAGCTTCAGACATCAGGGTTAAGTTTCTTGCTGGTAACTGGAGGTCATTTTGAGGAGGGATGTTCCATTTAATTGGCCAGTGTATCAAGAAATCAGATTTTTTGTTCAAAAATAAAAATCTGTACAGAGCTGAAGCATCAGCAAATATCATACCAAACCCCAGCTTCTGAAGCAGTTGTTAGTCATTTAGCACAGGCATCAGAAACTAATTCAAACTCCAAAGAGTGGTTAGTTTATTTCCCCCCCCTCCCCGGGGTCACAAACGTTTAAAACCTCAGTGAAAACTCAACTAGTGATGGTTCAGTCTGGATTTAGCAGGACATTAGCTGGCCTGGGTGAGATGGAACAATGGCAGGGAAGAGTCGTGAGAGACCTGCTAGCACAGGGCAGAGGTGAGATTTGATAGGTGGTGTGATCTGTGATATCCAGCAAGGCTGTTAGAAAAGCTGCATTTGCTGGTACACTCATCCTTCTGACAGCCTCACTCGCTAAGCCTTGTGCATCCACAGGCACAGGACTGCTGGGATGCTCAGCATGAAAATGGTTTTTTTAAGGGTTTATGACATAACATTGAAAATCTACATTTGGTATATTACAATGCATAATAATAAGAAAAACTCCTGTTGTACCTGATAAATGAATTTGAATGCTTATGATCACTTCACAAAATTACCATGTTTCTGCTAAACACAGGTCTGCAATGGAGTGTTGTCCAGGAGCCACTGCCATGGAGCAGCAATGTTTTCCATGGAGTTCACCACACGTGTGAGAGTTGTTGCTGCCCAGCAGTTTTCGTTTTCAGCACTGCATTAAGTATTGCCTAACTATTCGCACAGAGTGCAAAAAAAGTAGGTCACTCAAGCCAGCAGGTATTGCTTGGCTTGGAAATCCACTTCTGCATGTTCACAGTTCAGCAGCTCCTCTAGAGGAAGGATTCCACCCATTGCCAGCAGGCTCCTACCCGAACCACAGCTTCAGAAAAGCAGCAATCAGTCCAGCCTGAGGGTGCTTTTCCTTTCCAAGTGGAGTGCTCTGTGACTGGGAATGTCCCTTTCCATCCCTGTTTTAGTGGAGAGCCAGTGATAAGCTCATCTCAGTCTCAGAGTGGGAATTGCTTTGTCTGCTGCAAGAGGAAGCTGAACAGATGAATTTCTCTTCCCATGCCCCGGTCTTCTGATCCTCTGTGATGTTACAAAAGCCAGGTGCTACCCAGGAGCAGAATGCCACTCCCTGCTGAGGGCCACTGGGGTGCACGGTGGTGTCCAGGGCCAAGGGATAACAGGGTTGTCCCCATGGAGATGGTCCAGCAGCTGGCTGGTGGTAGAGAGCACTACCCTGGAAAGGAGGACAGTACTGACCAGCACAGGCAGGCTGGGCTTGTCCTGTGAGCCTCTTAAGAGGAGGTCAGCATTAGAGGGACAATGTTGGATGCTTGTCCATGATGAGCTGCTCTTTCCTATGGTGATCATGTGTTGTCCTTTGCCTTGCTCAGGGGGATTAAGGCAATTTGCATGATCAGTTCTTGGGTCCAAACCTACCTAATATTTTGTGCTCTGCTGAGCTGAGGTTAATTGACCTGGTCATTTACAAAAAAGCAGACGCAAGGCCGGAGCTTTCTACAGCTCCCTTGCAACTGTGTCGTTCCCCAGTCCCACACCCAAACAGGCTTTCTGTCATCTGCTCTTGCCAAACTTAAACTCTCCAAGTTGTGTGCCCAGCTTGTGGCCTGTATGGTAGGAGGCAGACCTGTGATGGCAGCTTTCAGTGCAACTGCAAATGGCAAAGCAATTTTCTGCCTCAGCTAAAATACATCTACTCGTATCTTGATATGGATTGAGGAGCAGCACTGGCATCAGACCAGTGTCCAACACCACTCTTTCTGAGGGGGTAGAGAAAGGGGCTCTCCTGCTATACGCTTGTCAGAGCTTGGGGACCGATGTCGTTTTAGAGCTGTGGTTAAGTAGTCACACAAAATTACCTGTGTAAAAATACAGTGCAGGGAATGTTAGCCAAGCTTCAGTGAGATCACTGCAGATGTGTTATTTTGGGAGAGCATTCATACTGTGCAGTCCTTATTCAGACAAAACTGCAATTGACGTAATTTTTTCCATAATGTTGCTTTTATTTAAAATCATATCTATACATCTTGTACAAATCAAACTAATAATAAGCATTTCCACGACAGACTCTACTTATGGATTAATTATGGAATTTAGTTTATAGGCATGATTTGACTTCAGTGGGATTTATGTCCCTAAAAGGACTGCAGCGAGAGGGGACAAATGCTAGAAAGTGGCTTTTTGTCTATAATTCAACATATTTGTTTGTGGAACCCTGAACAATGTTCTAATCTTCCATCTGAAAACTGCCTTGTCACCTTCTGATTTATAGCATTTTCCTTTGCCTTTCCTCTCTACGACTCACTCACTTGGTATTTCTTACAAGGCAGGTATTGTCAAATCTCTTTCTTCAAACATATAATAACCACCTTTTGTATTGAACAGGCATATAAATTACTCAGCTTATATGACAGAACAGAAAATAAAGAGTTGAGTATCTGGCAGAGATGCCAAAGAGTGATGTTATTATAACCTTACTGTGAAGATTTGCCAACAGAAAGTTACATATCAGAGAGGTAAAGGATGACAGTATTGCCTTTATTGCACCACATACGAGAAAACATTATTGTATGATGTATTTTCAGACAAATCGTACCTCTCGTCAGGATGCTGGGTAGCTGTCCTTGTGTATAACAGATGGGATTTCCAGCTTAAACAGCCCCCAGGCACTGAAAGACAGACCATTGCAGGGTGTACGCTTGTCAGTATTACAGCCTAATTATTCAGACCTTCTTGGGAATTTTTCCAAGACATTCCTTTTTAAGTGGCAAATAGTATTCCTGAAAAATTAAAATCTTGCAGGTTTTCCATTTCCTTCATGAAAATTATGCCAGGAATAGAAGAGCTACCCAGCCTTGCCTGTGCTGCCATCAGGCACATGGGATTTATGTTCAGATGCCTTGTCCCACCAGTTTCTGTGAACCAGGTTGGCTTCCCCAGGCATCTGCAGTCATCTTCTGGGGGGAGCAATCCAATCCAACCTGCAGCCAGCAGACACAGTGTCCCTCAGGCATAGAGGTAAAAGGAAGCACACTGTAGCCTTGTAGAAAAACTTGAAAGGTTCAGTTTATAGCAGACAAGACTATGGGGTTGAGAGGCAGCTTAAACAAAAGCACCAGTAGCTGCTTCTCCATGTTGGGGTGTATCTACAAAACTTTGTATGGCTCTCTTTAAGCCTCAGGATAAACTGGTCTTTTTAAGGGTAGTCAGGACAGCACAACACCGTGACTGAAACAGAAACCCAAAACATGATGTCATCAGCTCCATTCTCAGTGGCTGACTGCATACTGAGGCAACCCTTTTACCTAGTGACTGGTGGGACTGGTTAATCCTCCCCCGAGTATCATCTGCAGCACCCGATCAATACCGAACAGCATCATCATCAGTGCTTTCTGCCTGATGCATTGGTGATTGTAAGCAATCAGCTGACTTTGGATGGAGGCTTAGGGTGCTGAAGCAGAAGGGAAAAAAAAAGAAGAGCCAAACCCTCTTGAACAGCCCGTTGCTCGCAGCTGGGATTTGGTCCACGGCTCCACCTCATGGCAACTGCACAAACATGCAAGGAAAGACAGGGCTGTGGTTTGGCCTCATGGGGTGATGAATGACACAGTTCCCTTATTCGTAAAATATTCACCAAGTGTCACCAAGTCAAACAGAATTATCTAAGACTTGTCCAGGGGCAGCCAAAATCTCGGTGTTGAGCTTTGGCTGCTCCGGATCATTTCCATCCCTGCGCTGTAGGTGGGGTGAGTAGTGCTGTCCACTGTAAAGGCCACCCAGGACTTCCCGTTATCCTCCTCTGTTCATTTAGTTGTGGATATTTGTTTCCACATTTCTGTGAGGCTGAAAATTTGCAGGCCCAGCGTCTGCATTGGAGAAACTGCTAAAGTAAAGAGCTGTGGATACGGGCCAGAGCTCTGTGAATGTGCAGCTGATCTAAAGTAGGCTTTCAAGCTTGATTGGTTTTCTTTTCGACCGCTTTTGGTGCTAATGTTTCAGCTCGGGAAGTGACATTGGGCAGCTTGAGGAAGAGCTGCACTTTGTGTGTGCTTCTCGATGTTCCCATCAGAAGTAAATCAAAAACATTAAAATGTTGTGGCCTCAGTAGAGAGTTATCATCTGATCTTCTGGATGCCGGCTCCGGTTCCTGACAGCCTCTACCTCCCGTGGGACGTCCAGCACAGACTGCTGGAGGCCCTGCAGCTTGTCCCCCCTGCCACCTAAGGAGCCAAGGCAGGCGCCAGGGTGGCCGAGGAGACCCCTCGGAGGCAGTGCCCCCCGTCCCCCCACAGCAGCACCCCGTTCCGCAATCTCTGCTGCCCTCGCGTGGCCCATCTGGGAATGAAAATTACGCTGCTTTGGGTAAATTCAGCGGCTTGCCCAGGCAGGGAGTCATCATCTGTCGGTAAGTGGTTCTTAATATATATGGTGGTTTGTTGGTTTTTTTTTTCTTCTTTATAATGTCATTTTGCTCTTCACTAATGCTTTCCATCCAAGGCTATCTGGAAGCTGATCAGCTACACCTCCCAAGAACAAATCATTACCTAGGAAAATATTACTCATCCTGAAGACCAAACACAGCCTTGAGCCCTGTTTTGAATAGCTATAAAGGAAGGATGTTTCAACCTGATGGTAGTAGTAAAAAAAAATTGCTTGCATTAATTAGGCTGCTCTTCCTACTGTTCCCAGTTAACACTGTATTTTATAAAAGTACTGAAATACAGATCCAGAAAGAAAGTTTGAATACAGTCTGCTTCTTAGCTGTGAGAAACTGTGGTATTCTGGATGTGGTCAGTACAGTATCCCGCATCCTTTTCTACTTATAACTTAGACAACTTTTGCTTTCATTTTATTTAAGCTTAATTTTAGCACAAGTTTGTTCTTACTGTTCTCCTCCCCCATGTTAAATCCCAAGACAGCGTTTGCAATATGATGCACAACTATGCGTGTACTTTTGTAGCAGTTACTAAAACCAAAGAAAGTTCATTGTACAATGGCCAGTAACTTACAGCATGCAAAGGACTAAAACCGCCTAAGCATGGGATCTAAGCCATATTCAAATATAGGTCACGTGCAAGAGCAGATCTGAGAAGATAAGCTGCTTAACTGGCCTACCTCTGGGAGAAAGTCAAGCTGGCAGACTACAACAGCTGAGCTAATAGCTGAGTTGATCTTTAATCCATCTTTGTTGTAAACTATCTAGAAAGAGATCAGTAGGCACTAAGGAGTCTGTGCAGATGAGTTAAATGATAAAAACTGAGAAAAATCACTGAGAAACTGAGAAAGTCAACAGTTTGAAGCCTAAATCCTACTGTAATGGCATAGTTGTATGAAGTGCAAGGCAGAAGAAAGGCAAGCGTCTTTTCTTGCTGCGGAAACATGGCTGGTTTACTGGATTACTTCATTGATCTAGTTTACCATGAGGCCGTGTGAATGCGGCACCCTTGGAAGAACCAACGTAACTGGTAAAGATGGGAAAAAAGTATTTGGTTTTGTTGCACAATTTCATCTTCGTGGATGGCTGGGGGCTGTGGCACAGACAGAAAGCAAGTGCCTTTTCTGTTTGTTGTAAGGTTTTAGAGCTGTCAGAGGGCTGGAGTAGACCTTGTGCTGGTGGCCATTGAGGTGTCTAGAGGTGACTTTGCTAATGCAGATTTAGCTGCTCAATTATATTTCACTTTTGATTGACACCAGTCAAAAAGATCAGTTGGTCCACAGCATGAAGAAAGGTGCTTAGAAGCGAAGCCAGAAACCAGCATGCTCCTGCTGAGGTAGCAGCATTTCTGGATTCAGGCAGTGAGTGGCATTGTGGTATCACAGAAGAAGCAGTAGGGCAAAAACCTGAGCTCATTAGCCTCAGCAAAGAGGCAGATGTGAGGCTGAGGGGCTGTTCTCAGGATGCAGATCCTACCTGTATTTCAGCATCGTATGTATGCCCAAGCGTGACAAGCTGAATACACTGCAGCTTAAAGAAATAGCCATTGCCAGTGGAGCTTGTGTTGCTCCTTCCGCTCTGCCCTGCAGTCCCCAGCAACAGGAAAAGCAGTCATGTCTCTCCTCTCCCCCTGTGAACTGATGTGTCTTCTTCATGGTTCATAGCAGTGCACGGCATAAATAACAGACCTTGATGATGGAAGCACCTGGAACATTTGGAGTCTTTGAGCTATTACTAGTTTATCATGAAAAGGGAGGATGGCATAAATGGTATGAGAGGAAAAGGCAAGAATCCTGGTTTGTCTAACCAACAACTGTCTGAGTGCTCACAAAGAGCACAGACAGTATTTTAACCTCCTGAGAGAGGAGCACTTCAGGGATCTAAATAACCCAAAGATGCTCGCTGGTGTTTCTGGGTCACTGGCTTGAGACCACATCAGCCAAGAGCTCATGGAAGTCTTGCTGATCTATCATAACTGAGAGCTCAAGCCAGGGGGAGCGGAAGTAGAGCTGGAGCAATTTTGCTGACTGAGGCTTACAGTCCACACACTAGAGACTTCCAGCTTGAGGAAATGCAACAGAAGGGATATTGAAATGTAATGTGACATTTATGAATAGCAATGTTACTTTGACAGTCTCCTCCTGTGTTATATTCTCAGTGGTGGCATCTATAACTCATCTGCTCAGTTATGTTTTATTATTTGTAAGTGCATGATAGGGCCAGCACTGTTTTAAAATTCAATTTATTATGCTAATTTCAAACCTCAGTGCTGTAATATTGACTTTCTTTTCATTACATAATCCTTTGCCTTCAGGTAGCCAGTAGAGAAGATGTTAAAGTAGTCATAAACAACTGATATTTTTAAATATATTCCGGTTTTGTTTTTGTTTTCGTTTTTTTTCCCCCAACATGATTTTATCATGTGGTGCCTGAGAAACCAGAAATAGAGAGAAGTATATATGGCATATTGGCCTCAGAATTACCAATTGTTTTGTCAGTGCTACACTCACAAAGATTTAGTTTCTAAATACAGCAACATCATTTTTGTTAGCACAGATTCCATTTCCTCAGTAAAATAATAGCAATGCTAATTGTAATGCTAATGCCAGCGTTAGCAGGGTTGTCTTGCTGATAAATTCTGGAGTTGCAGATACTGCCTCCTGTACTCCTGAAGCAAGAGGATCTCGGCCAAGAGAAGTATTCTCTTACAGCTGGGGAAACTGAGGCATGGAGCGGTTTGCCCCAAGTCACCGAGTAGTTGTGGAGCTGGGGAGAGCTCTCTCCCTCCCCAGGAGGAAGTCTGCCCTGACGTGTAAAGCCTGTGCTGCACAGACCACCGGCACCCACGCGGGGGCTCTGCCGAGGGCACTGCCAAGGGCACTGCCAAGGCCACGATGCAGTGAGGTGTTTTGGGTCCCTTGAAAAGGGCTTACAGTTGCTTTGAGTGCTGCTGTTGTCTCGGGATGCCTGTGCAGTGCTCTCTGCAGAAAGCTGTCCCCGTCCTCTTGGCCCTATCAACCTCCAACATATTTGCTCTCCAAACAATCTGAGGTCAAATACGGAAAGAAAAGGAACGGCCAACTGCTTTCCGTAGAATCCACTGTTTTCTCCTAGATGCTTTGCAAGCGTTTTGTTTAACCCTACTCTGACTTCCGCCTGTAGCGGTAGGAACAAGCAAATGAGCTCTCCTGGGAATATAAATTGCCCAGTGGTGGTCACAATGGCAGCCCATTGTCTGGTGATCTTTGAAATGTGACCTGATGCTACAAAACCCCAGCACAGCCTCAGCTATGTCCTTTGATGTATTATTATGTCTTTGTTCTCAAGGATCTGTAGGAAACCCCACAGAAACAGGGTGCCTGCGTTTGGGATTTTAGGGGATTTTTTTGATGGAGTTGTTGCAAAGCAGTTGATAAAAAATGTATCTGTAATTTCTTAACCAAAAAAAATAAAAATCTCACACTCACCGAGAAGCAAAGGCAGCTTCTTTTATTTTCAGCTGATCCAATTTTTTCAGCAGAGCCTGATTTTTGATAGAAAGATTAACCACCTTTTTGAACAGGCCTGGGAAGGCAGCACATTTATTCTTGGCACACACATAAATAAAGCCATGACATTTAAAGGTCTAAAAAAATTGTAAAAGGTATGCCAGCAAGAACTAGCATTTCCAAAGTAGTTCTACTCTCAACTTCACTGCCTGAATATTTCAACAGAAGTTATTAATGTGGATTTTTTTAGTTTAATAATCATGGAGGTCATCAAAAAACTTGGGATTTTTTTTCTGTTTGCAAAATGTCTTTTTTTTTTTATGTATTGTTGACAAATTGCTTACTATATTTTTTTCAAATCAACAGAGATACGTCTTAATGTATTTTAAGTTATTCATAGATGTCTTAGCACAATAGAGTTTGCCTTTTCTCTTTGTCACCACAAGAATCAGTCATTCGCTGGCTGCACGAATTTTTCACTAACAAATTTCAAAACACACAATGCAATGCTTTGTTTAATTAGAGTCACCTTTTCAGCTTCCTGGTCAGAAGGCAGGTGC
Organism: Chloroceryle aenea; assembly: GCA_013399075.1. Classification (NCBI taxonomy): domain Eukaryota; kingdom Metazoa; phylum Chordata; class Aves; order Coraciiformes; family Cerylidae; genus Chloroceryle; species Chloroceryle aenea. Next base: position 226,219 of record VWZY01013660.1, on the reverse strand, counting down.
AGATGGAATGCCAGGTATTTCAGCTATGCTGTGCGAAGACAATCCCTGTGAGTTTCTGAGTGGTTTTGTCGCATTAATTTTTCATGAACATTTACATCAGTAAAGATTATCAGCCAGTTTACTGCTAGCTAATAAGCGATGACCGAGAAAGGCCAAACTGAAAGCTGTTCTGTAATTTAAAGAGACATATTTTCAGCTGATTCTCTTTTCCATTGCTTGCAATATTCACAGCATCAGTTTTGGATTGGTGTTTTCAGCCCTCTACTTTCATATGTACTCAGGCCAAGTCAGAGTAGAGACAGCAAGAGATACAGAAGGATGATGGCAGGAGGAGAGACTGCCTTTTTTCCAGGTGCTGGATGGAGATTTATGTGAAACTTCAGCTTTCAGCCAATCACGCCTCAGCTCTTCACCGGTGGGAATAGTTCATGCACTCCCACTGTTTTCCTGCCCCATCCTCTGCTATGAGCTGTACAATGATGCACTGGTTTTAGCGGCAATAACCACATTTCTATGATCACTGCAGCCACAGATGCAAAGCATTCCACTTGAAGTGGCATTGTCAGTGTGAAACAAAACATCCATTGATAATTCAGCAAACTGTAGGTGAACTCATACTTCGCATTTTTTAGATTTAAAAAAAAAAGTTTTCATGTTCCCTGAAACGTGAAGCAAAAAATATCTACCTTTTAAATACCTAGCCCCAAACTTCCTGGCTGACCCAATATGAACCACTGCTGCTCTGCACACATTATTTCCTCTCACAAAAAAAAACCCAACAAACTATTAAAAAAGGTAGCCACAGTCTGACAATAATTTGCTTTCCCATTGACCTTATCTCTCATCTTCTGGGAGTAGCAAGCTGCTCTGCACAAGAAGGTAAGATAAAGACACAGCAGAGCACACGTGTGATGCATGATGAGAAGGGTTTGAGACATCTGCTTCTCCAGCCTTGCTTTTTCTTGATTCTGTTGACTGTTTTCCTCCCTGATATCAAAGTACCTCACTGATGTCCACTGTAGCAGGAGGCTGAAAACCTTTTGTTTTTCTTTCTATATTAGCAAAGGTTTTAGTTTGCTGCTTTTTTAGTTTGACTATTTTTTTTAGCAAAATACATCCTTTCTGCAACAAGGCTGCTACTGAAATGCCAAGGGCTGCAGTCTGGCTATTGGTAACGACAGAAATTATAGAAAAGCAACTTTAGCTCTTGTTTTTGCTTTGTAACTGAGTCTTTCCTCCACAGGAGTAGCCAAGGTCTCCTCTTCCCGATGAAGTCTTCTGTCATCAAGTCAACAGCTCTCTGTGGCACCTCCATCTGTGCTGCCAGACCAGCAGGAGCTGGTGACTGTCACGTACAGGGACCAGGTTTTGCTTACTTTTCTTTAGAGGTCCTATAAGGAACCATGTCTCCAGCTATATTACTGCAGTTTGGGTTGTCTGGTTGTCTTTTTCTTAGTTTTGTATGTTTTCTTCTTGATCAAATGGTGTAAAGTTTTGCTTTGTTTTTATAAAAAATCTCCACAAAAAGAGAAGTTCTCTTTTGCTGTATTTGATTGATGGTTTGACAGAAATATTTGGATTGTGTTTTAATATGTAAAAAATTATATATACATATTTATAGATAGATTCATTTGTAGATGTATTTATAAATTATTACACTACCTGAGTATTGATCAGTAGAAAACTGGTATTATTCAGCACTTTTATCCCTTCTTTTTTTTTAATTAAGATTGCTGCAAATTATCAGTTGTTATTGACAAAGGAGACCTTCTTTTCATTTATTTCCCTCTGGGGTAATAAACCTGGAGTTGTCTTCTGGTCTCTTACATTCTCAGTTTCATATGTAAGCCATTTTTGTCCTGACACCACATGGCTGAACACAGGCTGCATATCTATATGTATTATAAGTGCATATCTCGAAACAGAAATGACTGCTTTCAATTCCGGGGCGGGGGGGTAAGGATGAAAGATATTAGGTGTTTTCCTTAAAGCCCAGCTGCTGGAATCGACAAGAGTGTGTGTTTAAAAAGTAAATTATGAACTCCCTTGGTTACAGAGAAAACTTAAGACACGAAGAAAAGGCATCCCTAAGATTTAGAAACCAGAAAACAAAGAATTCAAAATTTTCCTAAGACAAACCCGAAACTGTAACGGGTGTTGTGTTGATCTCAGGTGGGGGCATTATTAATGCATTACTGCATTATTAATGCGTGATGCAAGTGACACAGCATGAAAAGAGCTCGACCCATGAAGATAGTAGAAGGGGAGAGTGTCTTGCTGGGTGGAAGTGACATATTCAGAATTAGTATTCCACTTCTTTCTTATGACTTCCTCCCCCCCAACCCCGTTAACAATAGCTATCACAAAACGCGTCCGTGTGAAGTAGAGAATGTCATAAAAGGAAACAGCTTTTTTTCTATTTATTTATTTTAAATTTAAATTAACTACAATGCCCAGGCTGCTGAAAACTTGATGAGAGATTTTGTATGCTTAAGGGGTCTTAACAGTGTGCTTTTGCCCAGGTGGAGTGAGAGCACAAAAAGGAACACACCTCCGTTTGACACTGACTCGCTAATCCCGGCAGTCTATCATTCATTATTCTGCACGGGATTAAAGGTAAACTCTGTATCGTTGCCTTTGAGACTCAGCAGGGCAGCTATCCTTTGCAGAAATGGGGTTAAATAATTCCTGATATGTGGCAGAAAGGTTCTGGAGAGAAGACAGTTGGGTTTAAACTACCTGGTTGAGCCTTCTGTGTTCTAGCTTTTGTCTTTTTTCTTGTAATAAAGTATTCTGTAGCTTAACTCCAGAATAAAAGGACTTTTTAATCATGAAGGAAATCTATAAAGAATTTTCTTTGAAAAAGGGTACTTTCAAATTACTAGTCCAATATAAGAAAAAAAAAAAAAAAAGTGGAGGAAACAATTTTTGTGTCTGTGAAAATTTTAATATTCTTCCAAGTAAGTCCTGGATGCTCAGCTGAAGATAACAGTTATTTTTAGTTCATTCCAATTTGGAAATCAAGCTAAAAAAGCATTTGAAAATTCACATTGCTACATTCTTTATTCCAGACATTGTCTCCTATTAAATGAGAGACATTAAAAACTTTCCATTGAAAGCAGGTTGGTTGTTTTTTAATGATTTTATCTCTGTAACTGAAGTTCAGAATTAGTGTTTGGTTTTAAAACAGCTCATGGAGTGTGTAAGTTCAGCTTTTCAGTGAAATGTTACTGATTGAGAAGGTGAGGGCAGCTGGGACTTACACAGAGACTGCTAACTTCCTGTATTTTGTAGCACAAATAAAATCTGTGGGGAGATGCAAAAGGCTTCTTATATATGGTTTTTAATACAATGTGAAATAATAGGACTCTACCTGTATGTGGACACATGTATTTGAGAAATAGAGCAAGTCATGTGGGGTTTGATATCTGCCTGAATTTCTGAATTATGGTCCTTTGCCAACAGAGTCTTTTCTGAAGCTGCACAAGTTAAATTTTCTCCACACAGTATTCAGAAGACTTATTACAGACCACGGGTCTCAGGGAATTTACACAGGTTGCACCTTCATGTCTTCTTCGCTCGCCAGCCCCAGAGCAGGGTACCCAGCATACTCTAACACAGCTACTCTGATTTGTTCTGCAAACTGGAAGGCAGTCTGAGAGTCCAGAAGATGTGAACAGCCTATTCTGAGTATCTAATTTTTTTCAGGATGTTAGTCATTTAGTCATTTTTCTCCCCCTTCATTTATTCCCCCTTTGTAACTGTTAACAAATACGTTAATAACATTGTGTCCTCGTGCCGGGGTCTGTTGTACCTCAGCTGATACCAACTTCTACCTTGATCTGTTGACGCACAGGATCCCTAACACTGTATGCTAAAAAAGAGGCTTAAAAAAGTAGAACAGAAGGTTCTGACCCTTTCATGTGACTCATTCAGTTATGGCTACAGTGCATAAAGATAACAGCAGGTGCAATAATGATTTGCATTCTATACAAACATGCTGATCCTAGAGATACACCAGATGGATGCTCTTCCAAGGCATATAGCTCATTCTATCTCTATTCAGAAACTATCACTCAAGTACATCATTATTTTTTCAATCATATCTTAATTTTAGTGAGATTTTGACATGTGTTTATACATCTTACATGTTTATCTCTATTAGGACCAGTGCGCTCTTTCCATCCCCAGATAATTGGTTAGCTAGAGGGCTTTTCTAAACTTTTCTGATGAAGCATGCATAGGATTAAAGCTGATCTTTGCATGAGTGAGCACAGATGCAAGGAACTTCTCCTCCCTTCCTGTGTGCCCTGAGGAAAGGCCTTACACAATAAAAAATCCCTGCAATCAGCCACGAACAGCATCAGTACAGAAAGACTTGGGCTATGTCTGTTTCATGGTCCCAGAAGAACTTGTGCGAGTAGTAGCAAAGCCAATGTTAAGAAGTCTTCAGGAGGAGGAAAATAAGAAATGACCAGTGAGAGAGCACACTGCATAAGCGCTCAGTACTTGTTCTTCCTGTCAGCCTAGAGCCCACCTAGAGCTCACCCTAAGAGCCCACCATGGCTCCTTCTCATGACTTCAGAGCAGGGCTTAAATGCTCTAGTTCAGCCTTGTGTAGCACTGTGCCCAGCCTGACTCAAGTTATCCTTCTCTGTGCCTCTCAATCACATTGTTTTTATGAAATATTTTCATTTTATTGGCTCAAAAAGCACAGGAGAAAAGTTTTTCTGGTTCCCTGCAGAGCCTACTTCAGTCTTCCTGTTCTGCTGAGACCTTGATAACATTGAATTTCTCACTGTTGATAGTACTGGTAATGAGCTGCTGACATTTTATCACGGTGGATGCAGTGGCCGTAGTATTTAACCTGAATGTGTGACTGCAGGCACTTTAAATACACCGGTGTTTCGTCCAGCCAGCAAAACCAGCTTAGCACTGAGTAAATAGCTGGTTAGTATGTGTATAAAAACACACTTTGACACTAAGATCAAGTGTTCTAGCACGTATTTTTAGCTTTTTTACTGATCATCCCAAATCACACGCCAGAGTATCTGCTCAACTGAAACTTGAGAAATAATAATTCTAACAAAGGAATAGTGTTATTCTGGCAGAGGTGGCTTTGCTATGAGGAAATACCATTCCTAAGTCCGGACACCAGTATAAAACCTGGAAGCTGTGTTCTTCCCAAAACATGTTACTGCTGTGAGATCTCTGGCAAACCTCCTCTCACTTTGGGCCTGATGCCTTTGAAAATGTGAAACAGTGATTTCCATTCTTTTTAAGAATTTATTTGACATCTACAAATGAAAATTGCTAGACAGCATAAGGGATAGCACTTCATTTTGTGTATGAGGACAAAGGGCAGTAACTACTCAGAGGATTTTTTAAATAAGGGTTGTGGTGAGCGAACTGAGGAGTAGCTGAACATTTTAGGACTCCGACAAACACCACAGTAGGCAACCGGCCAGCCACCTGAAAGTATAATCTCCCTTCCTTCTTGTCAGCTTTTCCACTAGCAACTTAAGTAGCTTACTTTAAGCCAATATTTACTTTAACTATTATGATTAAGTGACAATTTACTGATATGAAAATGAAACTCTGATAAGAATGGGGCCAAACACACATTAGACATTTTTTACAAGAAATACGCTTTACAAGGATCCTGAATTACATTATGCTGAGAAGATGTGCTAAGGATGTTGGACCTGTCACATGATATGATTGTGTTTGAAGGTGGGTCCCCTGTAAAGCTCAATACTTGAGTTGTGCTGCTGCAGCTGGATGATATTCTCAAAGATCGGCTTCATGCTATGAAGGCCTTTAGAGTCACTAAAGGTGATCATTAAAACCTGATCAAGGCTTCCCCTGAGTAGCTGAAGCTAATGCCATGAGGAGCTGGGATGGTATAGGACTGCTCCACCACTAGTAGTTCATATGGGGGCGTGTGAGTGCCCTCTCATACTTCCATACAAGACACAGTAAACAGTTCTGCAGTGATAACACCACTCCACTTAGGGGAACTGTCTTCAGCTGGTACTGAATGATCACAGACTTCTCCCTCACGAACTGGCACTTACTTTCCAATAGGAAACTGGGTTGACACCTAAGCCTGAGATAGTGGTACCCAAGTTCTTTAGATGATGACTGTAAAATCTTCAGAGTCCTGCAGATGAAAATTTCCTAAGTGAAAATCTTGAAAATGAAGTTTTCTCTATGAAACTTCTGCTTATAGGTTTTGTAGTTCTAACCAGAAAAATCCATCTGAGCTAATGCACATCCTGCTAAGGAGTGTAAATACTATGATGGTGTTTAAGTACTCAGGCTAGAAAATTTGTCAGTGACGGTCTCTAAAATATTTGTTCCTTCTGCCTAATGACTCTAATATTTCATATGATTGATGGTATAAAACTATTCAACGTCTATCTTCTGTTTGTAGCTTCTCTGGGGAAGTGGCGTACCAGTTTTGTGACCATTATTTATTATACCCATGAGGCTACCTAGCCAGTTCCCTTCCGTGCCTTGCTTTATTCTTCAGGGGAAGTAATCAACACTTCATTACCAAGCATGACAACAAGACAGGGTTGAAGTTTCTAGTGCTGTAATTATCAGTGTCAACATTATGAATTCCTTTTTTGAGGGATTTATGACTGAAATGTAAAAATGTACTCGTGGATGAAAAACTCTTTTTTCAGATATTATAGTCTAAACTGTGATGATATTTTTAACTAATCAAGGAGCATTTTAAAATTAGAAGAAGAAAGTTAAACTAAAAAAAAAAAAAAGGAGGGAAGCAAGATTTTATTCTAGTGGCTAACCTTCACCTCTTTAAACACATAGGCTTTGCTGGAGCACGTCTTCAACTCAGAAGACTTGTTTTCCCCACACCTCTCCTTGGCACATGTATGCAGGCTTTTTTTTGCTACAAACAAACAAAGGATTGAACAGGTCACCTGATAATAACTTGTGACTCTGAGGTTCACACTCTGCAGGAAATTCTGCTGTCTGCCTGGGAGGTCCTGCTTTCAAGGTTTGAAAGTTGGATGAGAGGAGGTGCTGATTCTGACAGCAACTTTGAACCTTCTATTGTGATTGTGAGGGTGTCTGAGTACTCTTACTTCAGCTGTAGTGGCTTCATGAGTAACAGCTGATGTTTCTAAAAGTTACTGTTTTATTGGCTTGGTTTTAAGGATTGCTTACTCCATCTACATGGCTGAGATTTTGTTACATCCACCAATGTACGGAATTCAGTGTTATGATCCCCATTGCAGCTATGATTATCTTCTGTGTACACATTTTCTTTGACTATATGCTAACTCTTCAGCTTTAAGAGAGTTTTACCAGGTAAGCCTAAGGTTGTGCAAGAAATGCTGGAAGCTGGTAGGTTTTAGTCTTCCTTCCAGGACACCACTGAGGCAAAACCACAATGAAGTGTGGCTAGATACTTTGCAACAGTGCTTAACTTCTGCAGCAAAGCGTCTGAATATCATAAAGACAGTCAATTCCATGCCTGTGCAGCTCGTGGGTTGTTCAAGGGTGGTTCCTATGCTGACGTTATGCTGTATGATTGGTGAGGAGTCTGTTGATACCTGGTCTAGTGAAGCAGAACCAGGACGGGCTGCTGAGGCTTATATTTGCTGGAGCTTAGATCACTATCAACATACCCAGGTGAATCCTGGATCTGACAGCTGGAATTTAAAAAATCCTGCTTGTAAGATGCCCAGGATCACCTGCACCCATCAGCTCTCTGTGATGGATGGTGTGTGCCTTGTGACTTTGGCCACACAACTGTTTTGGTATTAGTTTTTATACTGGGTGAGTTGGTTGCTTGACACTAGTATTCTGTGAACTTTTGTATCATTCTGAAGGCAGCTTTGACAGGAAATGTTGAAGGTTTTGATGATGAAGAGCTAAAAATAAAGTATGGGAAAGACACTTTGGTGTGATTGATACATGTTCTGCTATTCTCACTCTTTGAGTACTGTGTCTCCTTCAGTATTTTGTTCCATTAATCTCTAACTGTGTCACGCATGTTATAAAGAGGGAAAATTTTCCCAGGCTTGGCATCTGGAAAAAATGTAAAGAGTCTTTAGCAAGATAGTTCATGAAATAATGAATGATGATGAGATTGTAACAGTCATCTTTTTATTTTGTATTTTAAATTATCCACACCTTTCACAGGTATTGGGTCTTAGGCTTTTTCTTCTTTTGTGATGGTGCACTTTGAATGCACTTTTCAGTTCTGTTCCTGGTACGTTATACTCATTTGAAACCCTCTGATGCCTTTAATGGTGATAAAGCTTTGTTAGTTTGATTTTGGGAAGGGTTTCCCAAATTGCTGCTGCAACTTTTGCTGAATACAATGGACAGTTTACCTCAGTTACTTGTGCTTCTGACCTAACCATGGTAGTATTGCTGATAGTGTTTGTTGTAGTACCTGTTGCTACCCATCCCACTTATCATATCCTTTCAGTAGTTTCTGCATGTTAAGGGTTACAGTGTTACTGGAAAACAATGTTTGACCACTACTCAACCATTTTTAAGGCTGACTGAAGTGATGGAAAACTTTTTTTTCCTCTCAGTAGATTAGGTTAGATTCTAGTCTGTTAAAAGGCACATCCTTTTCACTCTGTTGTGTCAGCTGCCAGTGTTGGAAGGAGAGGAGATGAAGGGCTATCTCTGCCAGACCTAACCTCAGTGTTTGGGAACCTGTTGGAATGTGCAGCAGCCCTTGCAGAACTGGCCAAGAGCTTCCTCTGCATAGGGAAATCTGTTCCTTGCCGACACTGCACCTACTGTCCCTAGCTTTGGTTTCTAGGCTTTTGTGTTGTGGTCTTCTGAACTG
>VWZY01013660.1:204823-215177 GCA_013399075.1 Chloroceryle aenea | reverse complement strand
TGCTGGGGCTTCCCTGCCCTGTTTTTCGACAGACTGCGGGACTCTGAGGACAGCAGTTGAGTTGCAAAGCTCTGTGCGAAGAGATGACTGTTGATAGTTATTAGTGTTGTAATACTGAACTGGCGTTGCTGGTGGATAGCCATGTTGGCGGTGGTCTGCCGAGGCAGTGCCTGCTTTGCTGAGGTGATGTCCTAAATGCACCCAAAGGTAGAGCTAGGGGCAGAGGATGCAGCAACCCTTTTGCAGTGCCTAGAACATGTGGGAAATCTTAGAAATTTGCTGGAGTCAAACTTTGGATTGCACTTCTTGGTTGACCTTGTGTGCCTGGAAAGCACCAGCTGTGTCATATGGGTGAAGTTACAAGAGAGTATGGATTCATCAGTACTTATCTGAGATGTTCTTTTGTAGTTTATATACATTTACAGTTTGCCTTTACAACAGTTTTTCCTCTCTCTCTCTTTGTGTTATCATGCAGAGACTTAAGAGCTGTAGACTGATCTTCAGATAAGAAGGTTTTGCTTCTGAAACTGAAGTACTGCAATGGAGTCAAACTAGATCTACATGGTTTTGGATAGCTAAGGTAAGCTTTTTTTCTGTGTCCGTGTTTGCTTGGTTACTTGTAGCGAGTCTTTCTGACCTTTTAATCCAAATTAGGCAGGATTTTCTGTTAAAAAAAACATTAAAACTACTCCTACACAGACAACAACAGATGGTCCCAATTCTGCTTGTGGTATAGGACACCATCAAAGCTGAACTCTTACAGTGCCTACAATCCAAGAGAGTCATATATTGGAGTCTGTCTAAACAAGCGTTTATGTGCGTTTCTCTGATTATTAGCTCACTTGTTGCGTTGGCGTAAGTGATGCTGGACCTTCCTACTTAAGGCTTCAATAACTCTTTGGTAGAAGAGCAATAACGTTTCTGTTGCACATAAGGGTGTCTTGTAGCTCATACTGCACTGGTTTAGAGGTATCCAGATAATGGGGTGATGAGGGTCGTTAAGGAGTTCTGCTCCATGAATGGGTAGAAATGCTGTTGACTGAAGTAGCTGTGCAGTGATGGGTGTAGGAAGACTCAATATTTAAAAGTTAGGTCTAATATCAAGGCTTCCCTTAGCTCTTGTAAAATGTGTCATATGTTTTACTGTCAGGAAGCTCTCTGTGATGTTATTCTAAAATGGAGCAGGTAGGTAAAACCATATAGCAGTGGTCAGTGAGACTGATCGAATATTTTTATATTCTTTCTACCTTTTGTGATGAAGTAGATATTCCAGCTACAGTATTGTTTCATAGTAAGTTAAAAACTTATTTACCACTTAGGATTTAAGTTAGACTAAACCCACCATTCGCTCTGTTTTTTGGAAGTGGGAGCTACTTTAAAAGGGGAAGTCCAGTACATTATATGTAGCGGAAACTGCTTAAGAAGCTACCTCTGAGAGACAGTTCCTTTGTACTAAGGGACTGATCTCTCAAGAAACCTGCTGCACTGCCTTTTGTTAAATACCTGTATGTTGAAACTCCTTTTCTTGTTCTAAGGCATGTTTAATTTTAAAGCTACACCTTTACTGTAAAAGGCAAGGAAGATGTGCATTTTGTTATAGTATCCTGAAAAACTACACTCATTTAAAAGTTGAGGTTTTTATTACCACAGTGAAGTGTTACTAAAATGCTTAAAACTTGTTGCAAGTCAGGGCATATTTGTTTTCTTAGAGTTATTAATGAAAAGAACAGAGTGAGAAGACAGGGTTTCTTTTCTTTCTTTTTTCCCAGAAAACGAGACACTGTACAAAGTTTTTATTTTTTTTTCTTCCTCTCCTTTCATTTCTTTTATTACAAGTCACTGTAGCAAGACAGGATGATTATGGCTGTTTTGTTAGATGGAAGCCTATGATAATTCAAATGATTATCCAGTTAGTTCCAGGGAGTCAAAAAGGTTGGGTTGCTTTCCAGCTAAGATCTGCTGTTGCCTGCTGCCCTTAAAAGCTTTCGGCTCCATCCCAGTTGTAGGATTAGGGTATGTGTTTTTTTCAATATTACAAGGAAAGAGTACTCCATTTCCTTATTACAATAACAAGCATATAGATATTAAACACCAAGTAGGAGGCCATCCTGTAGGTGAGAAGAGACTGTTGTTTGCTTCTCTGTTAGGTTCCAGAAACAAAGTCCTTACTGAAATGGTAGAATTAAAAAAGACATTGGTAAGATTGCACCAGACAGCTACAAAATCAGACAGATTGCACGAAAATAGCTAGTGACACAATGTTGAAAGACAGTTTCGTGGTATTAATGAGAGCGAGCAAAAAAGAAAGCATTTCAACAAAGAGTGGGTCAGGAGATAATGACATGGGGTGAGGGGGAGGAGGGTTGGAAGAAGTTACGAAGGGGAAGCGAGAAGTGGCATGGTCAAATTAGCTATCAACACGGAAACTGAAACTGCTTGTGATGGAGACTAGTGGACTGAGGAGAGAGGAAATGAACCAGAGGAGATGCTGGGGCTGGGGCTGCATGTGCACAGAGATTCTTGAAGCCTGTTCTGCTCAGGGATGTGGTTAAGGGGGATGGCTTGGAACAGCATGGTAGCAGCTCCTGCTACTTGTGTGAAAATGATGCACTACTTTCTTCGTGCATGAATGACACAGCAGGTTCCCGGGAATCCTGATTGTAAACAGGTGTTTGATGCAGTCATGTATGGGAGACTAAAGCACAGAAACTTGCTAATGTTTATGGGATCTCTCTTTTGGCTCTTCTGTGCCAAGACATTTCCCCAGTGTATGCACACAAACAGAAAAGTAGACTGTGTAGTAGAAAGACAGCCATGAAGTCTTAGAAGTGCCTACTGAGATTTTTTTAGACATAGCCAACATTTGTTTCAGTAATATTATTTATTCATATTTTCCCCTCTTTTTTTTTACAGCTTTCAGAGAGACAGTTGGTTTCAATTCTCATATAGGTCTTGTACGTTTAAATTCTCATTTGAAGAGTTTAACTTCCAGCTTACATGGAACTCATGAGGTTTTATGGAATGTTTTGAAACAATGAAGAAGTTCCTATAGAACCGGTGATTTTGGGAAGGTATCCCACTCTGTATAAAATAAATAGAAAAAGATCTCATATTTGAAAGGAATTTGGTAGGATCGAAGCGCACATTTTTTGATGTCTAAGACTCCTGTAATCATCAAGTCAAGATAAATAGGTTTGGAACTTTGAGGAAGTCTGTCTTATTTTGGACCTACCAGGAACAGTTATCATTTTCTGGGGAAAACTCAGTATTGCTATTTGAAGTCCTCAGGAGTGCATTCTCAGTGCGATGAGGTCCTGTTTGGAGAAAAGTAGATTGGACAGAATATGTTGTGTGTTATTTTACATTTGAGGCGTGTGTATGGTTTGTAAGTAATCTACTTACTACAGAAAACCTTCTGACATTAGTGAAGAGGATTCTATTGATAATTGTACTAGGTACCATTTTTGGTGATCTTGTTGAGAGGTGCTTGTGTAACTGTGCCAGAAGTAATCCTTCCTTGGCCGCTGGTCGTGCTGGTGAAAAAGTTGGAGGCTTGGTAAATGAAATAAACTGCCATGGTCTCCCCTCTTTGTGCAGCATAATTTAATTTACACTTTTTTTTTTTTATTAGGAGAGGGCATAGAAAATGTGGTAGAAGATGTTGCAGAGATGCAAAGTATTACTTCTTCAGGAGATGTTTTTACAATAGTTCTGCTTCAGTTCAAACACTTCTTTTTTTCCTGTTTTCAGTGTTCTTCAGTTTTATTTAGCCTTAAATGATTTCTTTGTTAGGACCTAGGTATGATTTTCTCTGGCATTTCAATGATTTCCATTCTTTGTGGTTTTGCTCTTTTGTCCTCATTATTCAAGTATACTTACATTTGGTATTTCTTCCAGGTCTTCTTTCTTGTTGTGTTGGGTTTTTTTTTGTTGTTGTTGGTTTTTCTTTGTTTGGTTGGTTGTTTTTGTTTTGTTTTGTTTTTGTTTTCCTTTTTTTCTTTCTTTTGTTTTGTTTGTTTTTCTCTCATAGCTGAGACTTTAGAGATAGAAATCTGTATTTGCAGTGCTGGAGGTATACGTGCAGTTGGAGATGTGTGTGCATAAGTGCGTATGGGGGGTACACACCTTAATGTGTTGGTTTTATGTATTTAGGCTAAACAGACCTTGTGTTAGTTTATTTTGGTCTGGAACACTATGTATTTCTCTGTTTGAAAACTGTGAAAGCACTTAGTGCAGCTAGAAGGAGAGGCATTGATCTTACTTGGAAATTTAGATCACAATTCATTGCATACAGTGACTGCTCCACCCAGCTCTCCATTCTGCAGCAGTGCAGCACCAAAGTGTCACCAATACCACCCTCTGAAGACTGTTCATACTTTCTTTCAGGATAGAACATCAGGATGCTGTTAATGTTACCCATCTATCTGCCTTGTATTTGCAAATGTGACTCCTGAAGATATAGATATGCTGGTCTGAATACTGAGTTTTCTCCCTTTTTTTTTCCTTTTCAGGACATTGGAAACCATAAAAGTTTGATTTAAAAAAAAAAATAATTAAAAATGTCCAGAAAGAGTAAAGACTATGGGTCACTGCCAGAGTATGAGAAAAGCCAGATAAAAAGAACCTTGGAGTTGGGAACTGTGATGACAGTATTTAGTCTTAAGAAGAGCAGTCCGGAAAGGAGGACTATTCAAGTCATAATGGAAACCAGGCAGGTAGCGTGGAGCAAGACAGCTGACAAGATCGAAGGTTTCTGTGAGTATTTGCAAAGGGTACCTGAACTTGGGAGTTGCTAATAAACTGATACAATTGTCAAATATTGATCTAATGAGCCTTTGTTAACATAATGAAGTTTTTGGCAGAAAAGTGTTTAGTAATTTGCTGAAAATACTCTGAATTGTTGCAATATCGGTGAAGAATTTTCCGCAGCTCGTTATTTAGGTATCTGGCACTCCTTAAATATGAATAATGTGTTTTTCCCCTAAGCCCTGTTCTCAAAGTTTTGATCCTTGTACATGATGGTGCTTGTGTTCTCTGATTTGAGTTACTTAATGACAGCCGTTACTAAATGACATCATTAAGCATCAAGATGTCTTGTAAAATCAGGCAAGTAGTACTTCTTTACCCCGTCTCTCAAAAAAAACCCTCAAAATACAAGGAAACTGAATTAAAATACCTGTTTTCTTAGGGAATTTGCTGTTTCAGGATAGAAATTATTATTTAGGAGCATTACTGGAAAGTCCCTATGACTTAAGAGGATGAAAGTGTGAGATATAAGAGATGGTTTAAAGGTCCCGTGTTGATACTGTCTCTTCAGATGATATCTGAACTGACTAAACCCACTATTTATAACAAGGTCAGGAAATAGAAGGGGAGTGTAAAGCTACAAATACATTGTTGAAAGTATGATCACATGCCGTGTCCTGGGAAAAAGCAAACGGGTCTGGACACCCTAACTAATGGATACTCTAGATCATAATCTTAGAGTGCCCCCGTTTCTCATGTGGAAAATGAGAGTAATAATCCCTTCCTGTAATGATGTGTTGGATGCAAGGACATTACTGGTACTGATATGTTCAGATCCAAAATGAGGTGTGACCAAAAATGACTTGAATATGCTTGGCAAATAAAAGCTGGGGTTACCCAAAGAGCAATAAGATTAAAACAAAATAGAAAATGACCACTTAGTGGGTGTATGAGCATTAGAGTCCTCTGGCAAAACCCATATGTGATCATGTAGCTGAAGACTTCTTATAGCTGGTTGCACAGAGGGGCCGATTTTAGAGCTGTAGAGACTGGGCATTGCAGATTTTGGGGTCAACTTTTCTAGTGCTAGACTTGTCATCTTTTGTCCAAGTGGTGTGTGTTTGTTGTCACATATCTTTATAATTAAGTAGTTTTCATTGTGCATAGATTTTAACACTTAGAAAAGAAGGCGAATCCTGTAATTTGACTCTGAAACCTGGATAGTTCAGCAAGGTCATGTTACGTGGGCAGTCCTTAGTAGAAGAGGGAGTATAGAGCTGTGACTTACCCAAAGGCCATCTGCCTTGCTCCCTGAGAATTGTACTACTGTAGCAGGGTTTTTTTAATTGAGCAACGTTTAAGTGACCTTTGTAGTGGCAGAAACTTTAGGTCTGAGAATCTGTCGTACATGAGTGTGGAAAATATTGTTTTGTTGTCTTAAAAAGCAACAAATCTGCCCCAAACCCAGCCATATATTGCAGGTATTGTTTCTGAATAGGATAGGAATAGTGGTTACAATTTACTTTGAACTGTATCTGGTCTACTTGAAATAAAAGTCACTGCAGCTTTAACTTGCTGACAGTGTTTTTACTGAAGAGGAAGGAAAAATTTTAGCTGGTTAAATGTTGCTATTGCTGATTTTTCTTAATGGTGAAATGCATGAAGGACACTGAAGTTCCTCTAAGCCAGAGTTGTTTATAATTATTACAAGGACCTTTTTCAAGTTTGGCTAATATTATTTTGAAAGTTATCTAAGATAAGCCTCAAAATAACAAAAAGGCAGCTACTCTTATTCTGGAATAAACTGACCTGTGCAAGGCAGATGTAGGATTAGCTAGTTTGACAATGCTTAGACAACCTCCTGGCCCTGAACATGTCAGTACTGTGTGGTTTAAATTGCATTACTCGAGAGGGTCCCTTTCGTTTAAAAAATGGTCAGCATTTCTGTTTAGAATAGAGTGAAAAAATTATGGCTGTTTCCTGCCTAATGAAGGTGTGTTTCTCTGGATGAGTAAATAAAACGGGGATACTCTCTAGACCCAGGCCTTTGGTGTGGTAAGAAGTGAGGATATACAAAGACTAAGAATTTTGGTTTAAACAGTCTGTCTTCACCGTGCAGCTCAGACAAGTACTAGAGATTTTACACTGACCTTCTGAAATACTCAAGTCACCACATACAAAAGGAATTTTCGAACAAAAATGAACTGGGGAGGAACCCCTAAATGAAAGAATATGTGTTGTTCGTGTCCTTTCGAGAAGGATATGCTATTTCCACAGGGGATCAAAAGGCCAAATATTAATTTGATGCATATCAAGTAAGTCCCCTCATTTTAAAAGAGCAGCTGAGGTTTTTGGTCACTTTTTTTTTTAGCTTGGGAGATACTGTGGTGATGATAATGGTGCTACACGTTTTCTTATTTCTTTCTATTTTATTTTAGCTTCTGGTAAGCTCTGGTTTTACAAGTAAGTGAGAGAGCATTATGTACCAGTTCTGCTACAGAAGAGTGCTAATCCTCCCTGCTCGCCTGCAAGAGAGGGGAAGGAACAACCCATTAGTGTCTGCTCACCCCTTTCCTGAGCTGTCCTGATGGTGCTGGTAACCTGTGCATGAGCAGTCTATCTTTCATGTAGAGCTGTGCAGCTAAGAGTTGTTGAAGTCAAGCGAGTTCTTGGATGGTATTTCAATTTTCATGAAGTCAAGCAAGCTGTTGTACTTGTCCAAGCTAATCAGACTTGCTGACAGTAGGTTTTGTTGTTTGTAAGGAAATTCTGACCCTCTTGTACATTCCATGTTTCTTGGGTTTACTGTGATTCTGCTGTTCTACAATGCAATGCTTTGCAGGCCCAAAGAAAGATTAAGTGACTGGGGGGTGTCTTTTTTTTTTATCCTGTGAAGTTAGGAAAGACTGGTAAATAAGCACTGTTCAAGAAGTGGTAAATAAAATTTGTCCATGGTTTCCCATTTGCGGGAGCTTCATGTTTCCTTCTAGATGAAAGGGAGAAGATTAGCAATGGAGAGAGAGGGGCTTCCTGTCTTGGAGTGTTTCTCAGTTTTAGTGGAGGCCAAGAATGTTTTTAGTGCTATTACTCTTTTTGTAACCTGCTAAGACTGTGGAGTACCTTACTTATGCCTTTCCTACATCAGCTGGGTCCAACACAACCCACTGTGAGAACTGAAATGGACAGAAGGGAGAAATACACCTTTGAGAAATGCTTTTATCGCAGATGTTTGGCATGCAGGGGTTCATTAGTGTATTAAAATGAATGCCAGCATCATGTGCTTCCTCATGCTGGCCTGCAGAGAGCTATGCAAATAGCTGGAGGAAGCAGGTCTGAGCCACATGTGACTGTGTTCACCCATGCTTGAGACTCTTTTAGTCATCTTGCTATTGTTCTGTGCATAGAGGCATTTTAGCTGCCCTAGAAGCTCAAAGAGCATCTGAGGGAAATACTTGTAGATGCTGGCTACAAAATGTCAAGAATTTTTTATTCTGCCTCTTGCTTATTAATGTCATTTCTTTCTGTTCTGCATTGCCCTCCTTTTAGACTATTAAAGGTAACCTAAAGTTTCATATCTGGGCCATGGGGATTGCATGTGGGGCAATCTCAGTGCTGTTGATCCTGTTACCTAGGTCATCAGTACCAAGAATGGTTTAACTTCTGATGACAAATGTTTTTCTTTTGAGGGCTTGTCTGTTGTTTGTTTGTTTGTTGGTTTGGGTTTTTTCCTTTGTTTTTTATTTCCTCCCCTCTAGTGCTTTTGTATGTTGCAGTGTGGTATTAGTAACTTCCTCAGCTATCCAGTGCTTTGAAGCCATCCTGCATTTGTTTTTTTCCCATTTATATTTCTTGTTACATGTGCTAACTGTGGCTTCAATGGAGCCCATGTTGTTGGTTTCAGTAGGAGAAATTTGCTCTGTTTCTTGGATGAGAAATTCTGATGAGTGTTGCAATAGCACAACTGTATGAAGAGGCTGAAACCGGCAAAATGTTATCAGCTCCAGTGCTGGATGTATGGGGGCTTGGGGACTAAGGGCTGGTATTATTGACTGTGTGTGAAGTAACCTCAAGGTGGTATCTTCCCAGCCTAATATTAAGCAGACAATTTACGAGGGTAGTCTCGCCTGTATGCCCAGGTAGTCAGTTGAGAGAATGAAAGTCTCCTCCAGAGTAAAGAGTAGTTCCTGCTCTGAATTGCTCTCTGCTGGAGTCTCTTGCTCTGGCCAAAGCATAGTAACAACAGCCTTCTAACTCTCAAGCTGTGTGGGGGTTCCACTGCTGTTTTCTTTCATCTGTATGGTCAGTAGAAGTATGGGAGTATTCTGTTGCAAAACTTTGTAAGTGTAAAAATGAAATAGGAACTTTGGGGAGGATTTTGAGTACAAAAGACAGCACAGAAATAAAAGAGCACTTTTTGCAGGACCATGGGTCTAAAACCTATGGCACTAGTTCTGCAGCTGGTAGCAGATACCATTGCCAGGAAAAATAAGCAAATCTCTTCTTTAGAAGTCTAGAGTGTTCCGCAGGCTTTCCCTATCACTTGCCCTTGCTGTCGAGCATGTCTGTGTGATTGGCACCTGGGGTTTGCTTATCGAGGGGACATTTCAGTAGTACCAAATACGGCCTCTCAAATTTCCTCATATCGTGGTGCACACATTGATATTCACATGAATAAATTAGGGCCCAAAGAGGTCATGTCATTTAAGCTTGTAGAGCAAGTATGTGTGGCCGTGTGTAAACCTCCAGGAAGCTGATCCATCATGGATGTTTCATTCTTTGTCAGATGCAAAGAGCTTTAAGGATAATTAATAAGGGAAAGTTGTGTTGACTAGAGTTTGATTAGTCAGAGGAAAATATGTGAGTTCCTGCTTACACTTCCATGAATCCTTCTGTTAAGTGATGATTCACAGCCAGAATTTGTTCTCTGAGAAATTCCTAGTGCCTTCCTTGAACGTGCAAGTATGTTTCTCTGTAATACAAGTGTGTATGCTTCAAGGAAGATTCTGCAGAGGAAATAAGATGATTTTTCTTTTTTTCTGGATTACCTAGGAATTTTTTTTTCCCATGTAAAGAGGTTACTTGCTTTTGTAAAATTATTTAATCCATATTTTAATATATTAATCTTTGGAAAGAAAGAACACCTATCTTGATTTGGAGAAGATGGTTAAAGGATTTACAGCACCTGTATGTTTCTGGGAGAAGTGATGAGTATCTCTGTATTCTACTGAGGAGTGTAAGTGCTGCTTTTGGCTTGAATGTTAGACTTGACCTTGCTAGATCCTAGTAGTGACCTTTTCTTAATTCTAGCAGAATGTCTTTATGTCTGAATTTCCTTATCATTTCAGATAAAGTAATAAACATAGTTCACAATGAAAACCCCTGGCCATATACTGTTATTTTCTTTCTGTATTTTGAATACTATTAAAAAAATGTCATTGCAAAAGTGGATTTACTTCTTGCTCTTTGTGGAGTATATTTTCAAAGCAACATGAAAATTCATCTTTTTCTCTTTATTGAAATTGCTATGTTTCAGTTATTACCCAGGGAATCTTTATGTAAGTCTTCAGCTAAGTATTTAGAGCATGGTTTCTGTGGTCAAATAAAAAAA
>VWZY01013660.1:144340-204796 GCA_013399075.1 Chloroceryle aenea | reverse complement strand
AAAAAAGAAGAATGTGTGTAGCCTTTAGCTGTTTTCAAATCATTTCTTCCTTTAGCAGCTCAGTTCTGTAATGTTTAGTGCTAACTTAAAACAGTCAGACTTCCTGTCATGACCAGACTGCAAAACGGGGATGAAATGAACAGCATAGACCTGAGCACCCCTCATTGTGATTGATCAAAGCAAGGGTGAGATGTACTCCAGTACTCTTTCCCCAGAGTCAGTGTTCTACACAGCAACTTTTTTGGTTTGTTTTGTTGCATGGAGTAGAGTGTAAACTTCTGTGGACACATCTGTAAATTTTACCCTATTCTCTCATTTTGTGAAGGTGCCTTTTAATGTTTAATATGAAACCAACAGGCATTTGAAATGTATGGCCTCTTGAATTGAGAGCTCAAAATGGGAAGGGCTTCAATATGTTCTTGCTCAGCTGAGCAGTCCAGTGAGAAGCTATTAATTTAATGGTAATTTGTTGTTGCAGGAGGTTTCTGCTTTCTTGGCCTTCTCAGAGAGAAGCTTCACCTTGTGCCCTTTGGAGTTGCACTACACCTAGCAGGATACCACTACATAATACATTATTTGTATCTATCAGCAATACTAATCACACATCTTCCTATATGCATATAAATAATAATCACCAGTCAACCAAAAACGTGGCACCAGACAACAGTGTACAATGCCACATAAATGAAAAAGTTGGATAGAGGTCTGTGTTTCATTGCTGCTCTGAACAAAACAGGCTGTTAAAACACACCTTGTATAGGTAGTTAATGGGTAATTCTGCAGATGTGAGAACAAAGCCATTGTCCTTGCCAACCACAGTGAAGTACATTTGCAAAAGGTTACTAAAGGCTTTCTTCATTCACTGGGGGCTCATTTGCCCACAGCTTATGTTGCAGGAGGCAGTTTCTTTCTAAAATGAAATCTTCTTTAGAATATTTTGTAATGCAAATTATTGGAAAAAAATATGGGTTCTGAAATCTTTAAGTGCAATATGTTTTTATATATATATATACATGAAAATGCAAATATATTCATATAGAGAATGCCTATCCTATGTCTTGTTCCACAGCACTTAGGTGATCAGAGCTCTCCAAAACCAAAACATTGCCAGTAGTTTCTCTTTAGCCTTCTTGAGACTTACTGAAAATACTTGCCGAAGTTAAATAATGCTCCTGGCCTGATTTCAGCCTGTAAACCTCCTTTGAATCTCTCTATAGGCTTCTCCTTGTCCTTCATTAAGTACATAACTCTGAGCTCTGGTCTAAGCATTATTTGTGGCCACAGACACTGAAAGACTTCTGGGGATTTTGGGCTTTGAATTAAGACCCCTGTCTTACATGGCTCTCTAGTCCATAATGCCCCTCTCAGTTGAACTTTTACACTGTTTATCAAGATTTTTCTGTCAAGGATACCTTATGTTGACAACCTCTAAGGCTTTTTGAATTTTTGAGTTATTTATATAAAATCTAACTGGCTTTACAGCCTAAAATTACCTGACTTGACTGAAGCTGATCTCTGCAAGCATGCCTTCCTACACTGAGGTTATATGGACACTTCCAGCCAACGTAAGGTGTTCTGCTGTTGGTATTGGCTGGTTTCAAGCTGGGTCCATTCCCTAAGCCAGTTGTCTGTTTGGGTGATGAATGGTTGGTCTCCCAACCAGATGTGGATGATGTGTGAGTACAGTGATAGCCAGAGACAGAACTCCCTTTGAATAGTGGTGATAGTTTGTTGTCATCTTTTGGAATGAGCAGCAGAGTGGTGTTGTGTACAACAGTGTGATGTTTTTTGCAGTTCTCCTGTGCATGTTGTTCTCTACTTTTGCTACCTTTGTCTTGTCTTCTGCTCAGCTTGCACAGCACCTACTGTAGTGGAATCCGTGTGCTGTTTTACCATCTACCTCTAAATGTAACTGAAGGAATGGAACAGCCATAAGTAACCTGTGTGTGACTAAATGGGATCAGTACTGCCAGGTTATTTGAATGGAGATGAGTGGAGATGTTGAGGATCCAAAGTTTATTGTTAAGTTTATAGCAGTGAAGAGCTCTAGCAGGCATTCCTGGAGGGCACTGAGCAATTAATCTGTGCAGTCATTGGAAAGTGGCTGTGTAGCAGCTTAATGATCCAACGAATTAACTAATTTGCCAAACAACACGCAACAGCAGGAGCTGAAGTTCAGCAGCTTCAGGCTCTGAACTGATACAAATATTGCACATCCAGATCAGAGCCTGAAACGGGATGGCAATTGATGGTACCTTGGAGTCTGCTCTTGTTAAAGAGCTGCTTTGTGGGACCTGTCAGAATCAATAGGCTACTGATGAGACTGCCAAGCAGATCCTTTTAACCAGTGAAAATAACCACATAAAAGAACAGATGAGATGTAGACCACTGTTGTAGGGGTTTCAGAATGGCACTAGACTTATAAACTGTTTGGTTGGGGACTGAATGGTGGGGAGTGTCCTCTTTCTCTTGCTGTGAGTCAACTTCTCTAGAGGGCATACTTTGATTTTTATTTCCTTGGGAAATGTGCTAATCCTCTGGCACTATTTTATGGAAATTACACCTGCAAGCATGTTAGATTTGATCTGACACTGCCAGCTGCATATGTCCAGGTCTGTGCTTTTTTCAGGTGTATCAGGCTCCAGCAATATTGGTCTGTGAAGCTATGTCAGGATATGACTCTGCAATTTGCACATGGGATTGAACAGGAGGATGTCTCCCATACTTCCAGGCAGTAAGAAGATAAGAGTGTCCAAGGCCCTGTGCTTTGTACTTCTGACACAGGCATGAAGTTACAGTTTAATCGTTCAGTGACAGATTGTGCTACAAAAAGTTCAGAGTAATTGTGTAACAGCTAAATTGGTACAGTTCATTTACTAATCTGAGTCTGAAACATGTTGCAGCTCTTCCTGGCCAATTCCTTTCTCAGTTCAGTTGGAATTAGCCATTCTGGACTTAGTGGACATCATGTGGAGGGTGCCAGGCAACTCCAGCCTACCTGGGGGGACAGCAGAGCTTAGCACAAGATCCAGATGTATGCTTGCTAAGCATGTCTCTTTCTTGCCCCTATTTTTTTTGTCCTTTTCTTTCAGTACTATAGATTAATACATCCTAAGTGGCACTTTGTTCACTGTTTACTGAATGTTTAGTAATTTACAGTAGGTAATCTCTTTTTCAAAGACCAGTTGGAGAAATGATAATATGGTTACCAGCGTGAAACCTGTGCATACAAAAATCCTTGTGCCTGTCTGTATCTGCATATACACATCTTCACAAAGAGAATGGGATGGCGGGGTTGAAAGGTTGTAATGCAAGGAAAAGAACTGTAATGTGTATATGTAACTGAAGGGAGACATTAAGTAAGTCTGTGTGTTATTTCAGAGGTCAGGATGAGGTAAGAGCCACTTGAAATGACAACAGCAGTGCAGTTTGTGAAATCTGTTTTATTGCTGCTTAGAGTTTATATTTTGAGGGGGTCTTCATGCTCTGGTGTTCATATGTGTGGATTTACAGGAGTCTGAAATGAAAGCTGTGCTTCACTTTGAAGTTAAGACTGTGTTTTTCATCAGGGATTTGTTAGATGAACGAAAAGTGGAAGAGGTGAGTGGTGTTGTTCTTGCCCTTGATTAGCATGAGCCAGCATGATACGCAGTCGTATGCCATTTATTCTTCTTTGCTGATATTAATGTGAATTGGTGGGCTTAGATCATCTTTTTCAGGTTCTGGTGTTTTATGTATGAGGATACAGTGCTAGGGATCCAAGTGTGACTGGATGGTAAGGGGATCAGAGTCATCAGTAGGAACTTTTGGTTGATGCTCATTTATGGTCATGTCATGATTTTATATATGTATATTTTAGGAGCTTTAATGGTTTGAGAGGGAGGCTGTGACACCCAGAGGTTGAGACATTACAAGATCTATCTTGAGGATAATTACCCTTGGAAAAATTAGTTTAAGGGAGATGCTTCTGTCCTACATTTAGTTCAAGTTAACCTCTGAGGTGCTTTTTCCCCAAGGTAAGTTGACTAGGAGAAAGGAGTGTCTGGCGGAAAGTTTGGTCTGGATACTTTGCAGAGAATAAGAAATTCCAAGATCATTATCAGGATTTTACTGATAAACTTCCTTGCTTGACTGTCCCTCTTTTCCATATTGGCATCATAGAAACACAGCACTGCACAGGCTGAAGCTTTAACCAGTGTTCAGGTTCTCCTTCACTGGTAGCAGAGTTGCTTTTTCATTATGTTTTTAACTGTCTTCTGTTACTGATAAGGTGCTCGTTTAAAACAGTTAAATGCATGGACATTTAACCCTCAGCTATTTTGTTTGGATCTTGCTAGGTCTGATAAACATATTTTAAGAGCAGCCATGAAATGTTTTTCTTCACTCTTCATCCTGTAGCTTGTAAGTCAAGACTGTCCAGAAGTGGAAAGAGCTGTTTATTTGTCTGGTCCACAGGCAGAACAAAACCACTTCCTCAGTTTTCTAATAAGCATCTTATCTTGCGAGTGCACATATTTCTATTTCAGTGCTGTCTCACTCCTGTTCAGCAGGCCATGTAGCAAGGGAGCTGACTTGAGAAAATGTGTCTTTGTGCAGTGTTCCCATTCTGCTATGCTCTGACATGTACCTGTGTTCTGTAGAAAGCAGCAAGCTGGAAGTGGTACAAGTTATGACAGAGTTCTCTTTGGAGTTGACAAGGGGAAAAAAAAAAAAATCTAAAAAAAAATTTCTTAGGCTAGATTTTCTCTTTATATCCCTTCTTTCTTACAAGGAACTATACTAGGTGACTAGGTTAGCTGACTATCTAAGATCTGATACATAGTTTTTAGGTGTGTAAGTTAGGAGTTGTATCTCTTCTTTTTTGACTCTGAATAGTTGTTGTGGCTTTTGGAAATTCCTTGCTCAGAGTAAATGCCATTTGTGACGACATATCTTCTGTAACCAAAAGGGGCTGTGCATATACACTTTGTCCATGGATCATCAGTGACTGCAATGATAAAAATGACAAATTATTTTTCTTCTTTTGGTCAGTAATATATTTAGTTGTGGATTAATGGATTACAGGCTGGTGCAGTTTGCATTTCTTGCCCAACAATGATCTGTAAGTTTATACAGACAGATATTTTACATATGTAGTCATACTTTGAGTTTTTTGTCTTACTGTTTCAGGCTCTGCTTGAATGTAAGTGCAGTTGTACTGACTGAATATTATTTTCTTTCAGTGGATCTGATGGAAATAAAAGAAATTCGTCCAGGAAAGAATTCAAAGGACTTTGAGCGCTGCAAAGCAAAGCAAAGAGAAGAACACTGCTTTACTATTTTTTATGGTACCCAGTTTGTCCTCAACACCTTAAGCTTAGCAGGTACCTTTTTCTCTTTTGTTTCTTATTTAAAACTACTGATTGAACAGATCAAATACATTAATGCAACAGTAATGTAAGGAATATGGCCACAGTTCCAGAATGCACCAGATGTTAAAAATCTGGATATAGACATTTTATGTGACCTTTGTGCTCACAAACTGCTGTATTTGTAATGTTTTGCTTTCACATAGTCTATCCTGTGAGTGTGGTTTCTGATTTTCTCGATTATTGCTAGCAAGGTAGGCTTTTGCTGGTTAAATAACTCTAGTAATACTTTTGACACTGAAGAGCAGAGGTTGCTGTAGTCTTCAGTGTGGCCAGAATATTGCCCTGGCATTTTTAGTCTGACATAAAGGATTCTGGCCACGGAGTTAAGACTACAGCTGTATCACAGAAACTTTCCTACTGCGTACGAGCAACTGCAGACTAATTTGGAAAAATGAAGTTCTAGTTTGGGTTAGGTGTGTGCATGTCACCTGATAATGCTAAACCTCTTCCAAAGAAGTACTAGTGGACTAAATAAAATTGGGAGATGATAAATTGAAAATGGAGGCTCTTGTGAAGAAGAGGAAAGTTGTATCCTGTATCAGTGGAAAGGGGTGGCACACTTCTTATTTCAGGTGAGATTATCCAGGGTCACAAACCTGAAGACTTGATATGAAAAGGAATGCAAATTCTTACAGTGCAGACTGAATACAGTTTCTAACTAGTGGAGTTGACAAAGAAATTTCACTTCTGAGAAGTTTGTGGTGGATTCTTGGTTTAGAATTATGCAGATGATTTATTTGTAGTGGCAGTTCTCTATATCCTGTGCAGAAACATTCTTGTTCATTTAAATAATTAAATTAATGGAAAAAATTTAGTGGGAGAAAAGAGTAGCATTTTGTAAGCATTTTAATGTTAACAGTAGCTTTTTTTTTTTTTTTTCTTAAATGGAATTAATTGCTTATAGATTGCCATAATGGGAGACAGGGATTTATTTGCAGTCAGGCACTGGATATTAAAGACTGCTTGTGACTAATGCATTGTGGTAGGCAACTTAAAAATAAGTTTTGCTATTGTGGGCTGAAATCTGAAAATTTTGAGTAAGTGGCTGTGCTTAAGTGCAGCTGTATCAGGTGCTCCAGACTGATTTCCTCTAACAACCAGCCCCATGGCAGTTCTCAAAACCAGGCCTCGGCCAATACTTCAAGAACATTCAATAACATGAGAGATGTTGCTGTAATGTTGGACTGCAGAACAACGTGATATATTTTCAGTTAAGGGGGAAATCCTTTTCCGTGTTAAAGTGCTTTGTCCTGGTTTCTTAAAACAAAATAAAATAACTGTTACTTAAAGGGAATGGTAGCTGTCATAAAGGGCAGAATTGTCTTGGGAGAAGAACTGTTTTGGCAGTGGTAGTGGATGTTCGTTCCAAACTTGTAACTAATTGAAAAACATTTCCATGGGGAGCTGAGGCTGGGCTCTAGCTTCATCCTTGGGGGATAAAGCATTGTTTGAAAGTATGTTTAAATAAAATGTAAGCTTCATTTTTTGAGAAAATGTTTTGCTTTGAAGGCAAAGTTAAAAGAATTTGCACAGATCACAGCTCCCGCGTGAAAATAATATTTCAGAACTGTTTTAATTGAAGAGTGCCTCTCTTTCAGAACACCATGCTAAAGCAAATTGAAGGCTGTAATGAGAGCATCTCATCCAAGGCCCCCAAAATCGGTTTCAGCTTAACCAGTATACCCTAAGGCAGTATATACCCAGCACACGGTTCATCATGCTTCTGTTGAGTCGAAGCATTACGAAGTGTGATCTTGTTAAGTGATGTGGAGGACTCTTTTGGTTCAGAAACAGAAAGGCAAACTACATTTAAACCAAAGTAGGACAGTGCTAAACCAAATGGTAAGGTTGGGAGGAAGATGTACTTGGCTTCTACAGTTAAGCCACGTAAGAAATTTTAGACCTTTTTTTTTTTTCCACTTAACTTGTATTAAAATATGTTCTATATAAGCTATGCCAGTTTTGAAAATTGCTCCTTTCCTGTTCCTCTTGCCTAGGTGTAGTCTGGAATGATCTGTGTTGAGGTTTGTCATGGTTAGGACAGACAGGAGGTAGTTATGCCTGTCGAGAGACAGTTCTTCAGTTTTCTTGCTGGTTGCTTGAAATATAATGAAGTAGCTTTATGCTGTAACATGCTGAGTTCTTTTTTGTCTGTGCATTTCAAGTTGCTCTAGAGGTAGGTCCCTGGGCTTTTGCCACTTGGGAGGCAGAAGAGAGGAAAATGACTTTTCATTTTGTTATGACAGGAGTTCTGCGATAGTTTCATAGTGCCTCTGCTGAGATACTGAAACTAGCCTATCCTGATATATAAGCAGACTTCTAGAAGTAGGTACTTTTTTTCCCAAAGCTTCTAGAATCAACCCTCCCACTCTCCAATGCATGCTGGTTTTTATTAGTTTTGTTATTAACAACATGAAGCTATGCAATAAGATTTATCCAAGAGAAAGATTAACTAGCATCTTTCTATACTAGAGTTTATTTAAACATCACAAGTTGGCATGTTTTTGTGTTGGTTTTGTTTTGATGTTTCTCATAGCACATTACCTTTTTTCAGCTGACTCTAAAGATGATGCTGATAAATGGTTGTGTGGCTTGAATATCTTGTATCAAGAGGTCCTGAGTGCCCCCACACCTGCGATCACAGAGAGGTATGTGGACATTTTTCATTTTGTTTGACTTGATGTTTCTTGTGGAATTGGAAGTGAAAAATCTGAAATAAACTTTTAAGGTGAAAAATGTGGTACCTGCCAGTTACCTTAAGAATAACTACCCTCCAGTTTGTGTATGGTACAGAAAGTTCATGGAAATTCTCCATGTTTGTTTTGCTATATACATGTTCTGGAGTTGCGCTCTGCTGCATCCACTAATGTGGACTTGCAGTTTACCTTGTTCTGTAGACCAGAACAATAAGATCTTAATGAGGGCACAAGAACAGCTGCTGTAAGTGTGCACTGACTTCTTGGAAAATGCAAATGCCTTATGCAGTCACAGTAGGCTTGCTCCTTGCCTGTGTGTCCTGTGTCCCAAGAATCCAAGGTGTGCTTTTGCAGTCCCCTTTATTATTGGACCCATTGTGTTGTGTGGCGATGGGATCGGCTGACTCAGGCTGAAAAATTAACATTTTTTAAAGGAGTTTTTTTAGAATGGTGAAACTGCACCCTCAATGCTTCTGAAGATGTTGCGTGCAAAACTACTTATGCTCAGAATGCCAGTTTTATTGATGAGCTTTTAATGCTGTCTGGTAACTGATTGCTTTTCATCACCACTGGCACTTTTGTTTGCGGTCGCTGCTGTTAGCTGGTGTGAGGATGTACTTCATCCTCTCTTGCTACCTGACTGGATGTATCTTTGTTGATGTTGTCATTACCTACTTGCTGTTCCAGCTGGGGAGAAAGTATTCTTATTTATTCCTATCTATTTCATGGTATTGCAGTGAGCTGCTGTACAAAGTGCTACTGGGTTCCAGGCTCTGTTTTGTGCAACAGAGACTGAGGATAAACTTAATAATGACATGCTGCGTTCATCCTATAGACCAAAATTGTCTGTGTGTATTTACTCTTAATGCTGCAAATAGTATTTTACACTGCAGCTAATGAGGATTTTCTTTTAAATTCTTTAAACCCCTGTCACCCTTCATTTTTCATTTTTATGGATCTAACGTATCTCTGAGCCAGCAGCCTCAGCTGGCATAAATCATTGACTTGATGGAGTTACTCTATTTTGGATTAGCTGAAGTTTTGGCTCAGTTTATCTGCTTAAATTTTTACAGTTTCTGGTTGCTCATTCTTTTCTCTCCTGCCCACCCTTCCCCTTCCTGTGTTATGTGGCTCTCAAATGCAGTATGAAGCAGCAGAAAAGTTCGTTTACAAATATGGTTGTAAAACTGGCTGAATACTTTGATGTTGCCCTGGAAATGGCTTTGCTTTATTGAAGAGTTGTATCATGACTTTTAAATATTTCTCTTGAATTTTATCTATGGTTTTGATATTTCATTGGCTGTATTTTCTTTATAATTCTTAGATTAAACCTTATCTTTTTTATTTTTCTTTTTCCTTCTTTTCCACAAGCTGGCTGAGAAAGCAGATATATTCTGTTGATCAAACTAGAAGAAATAGGTAAGAAGCTGTCGCTTTGTTCAGTTTGTTTTTAGTGAACTTTTGTGTCAGGTTCTAACACAGAACGAAAAGAAACACATAATTTTTCATCCAAGGTTTGAAATATGAGACCCCTGAAAATGGCATTTGCTCTTGCTTTAACAACTTGAATTTTGCCTTTTGCTAAACACAATATGCTCATAGCACTCACTAGTGCTCATGTATGTGCTATAATGAGGAAGCAAAGGATGCAAAACAGTTCAGCTTTTAGCCTAGAATTACCCTCCCAGAATGAGGGAAGAGAATTGTCTTCTTCCAGTCTTGCTCTAGAGATTCAGCCCACCCGTGCAGGTATTTTAGGTTACTTATTTTATAGAGGTCTTTGCCCTTTCATAGACTTGTTGGAGCCCAGGAGCTTGGGCTGTATAACCTGCTGTGAGCTTTCCTGTGCAGCTGTGCCACCCGTTCTTCCTTATTGCTGAGTGTGTTTGCGTTGGAGTGACTACACTCTCATGTAATCAGAGCAGAAACCAACTTTTAAAAGCTTGTTTGGACAATCTTAATGAAGCTGCATAAGCAGAGTTCAACATGGGATGCAAAAGATCAAGAGCAGATGTTTCAAGTGTTTAGCCTTCCCTCATATCAGTCCTGATGGGGCCTGAACATGGGTAATATGTGTGGTATCTAATTTGAAACTAGTCACAGCAGCAGTGTCAGGTATGTCCAGAGATAGCATTGTCCTGGCAATAACATGAATTCTTTCCTGCAGTGGTCAGAGCTATGTGGAGAACAGAACAGAATATTAAGAGGATGAGGAGATAACAGATATCTGACCATATTAGGGGAGGAGGAGGACTGCTGGTGCGGCAGCGTAGTGCTATATGAAAGAGTTTTTCTAACAGTGGGAAGCAGAAGATACTCTTGGGTATCCTTGAGGATAGACAGAGAAAGAAGCCAAGGTAATGGTTTGGAATAAGGGAAATTTATTTTTCTTTTTCCTCCAAGCAATTGGCCTGGCTATGTGTGCTTGTCTCTTTCCCACATATTCTAACAGACCAAAGCCAAAGTATTGCCTCTGTCTTGGTGCTTCTCATATGAAAGGAGTCCCAAGGCTTGGAGATTTTGCACAACAAAGGAGACTTTTTTTTTTTTTAAATGAATTCAGCTGCATACCTCACCTCAGAGTTGCCAGAAATCATGTGACACTGAGCAGAATTTTAACCACTCTTCTTCCATGTCTGTTACTTTATTATGATTTTGCCCTTTGTTTGGAATGTACATTTTATTCTAAGGTGTAATTCAGTGTAGAAAAGTACATGCATTTCCTCTCATTCAGGCCTTTTCCTAAAAGCAAAATAACATTTGCTGTTTCATTGTGTGAACAAGACTGTATTATTGGAGGAAATAACACCATTCTGCAGACAGTCTGTGGCTTTGTGCAGCTGGCTTCAGTGTGAGCTGAGATGCCATTTCAAAACACTGTTTCCTAAGCTGGCCACAGTGGTGGAGGGGAAAGTACTGTCCTTACTGGATATTGGCTTATACCTCTTGATGTATTTTAAAAAACTAGCCTTGCAATGGGGATTTGGGCAGGGATCGTGAAGCAAAAGGCAGGATAAAGAAGCTGTGGCTGACAGAGTATGTCTGTTGAAGACGTTTCATTTGTTACTTTGTTTCATCACTACAAGGCAGGCTGGCTGGGATCAAGGGGGCTTGCACTGTGGAGAGGGTGGTTTTTCATTCTCTTGATAGGTGATTCATGCTTTTAGAAAACTTCAGGAAAGGAGCTGGGACTGAGTTTCATTGTGTTTAGTGTTGCAGTTTCTATGGAGGTTAATTGTGAAGGTTAGGCTTCCAGGCAAGTCCTGTTTGAGTTTTTTTCCAGTGGTGATGAAGTCCCAGATCTTTATTTTGGCTTGCACTTGTCTGGCCAGGGGAAATAGCTTGTGCTTGGTATTTAGGGTACAAATGGATTGCTCCTTCTTACTCTTAAAAGTAGTAGTTCTGTCCAGAGGTCTGGCAACAAGGCGGAAAGCCCGGAATTTCCCGAGTTCTAATCTGGCTTTGGCATGGACTTTGGCTAAATTCCTTCTTGCTTTGCCTCTTTCCATCTCTACACAATGGAGGTGAGAATATGTCAAAGGGTAGCTGCTTGTAGGGCTAGAAGCATTACTTTTGTATAAGTGCTAACTGGTTTTGGTGTTTTCAAGTGACTCTGTTCTGACCCTGTGCTTGCTGGAGTTAATGGTTTATGAATTGCAATGTAGACCAAGACAGGGTACATTGGCCTTGTTTTCTCAGTACTGTTGGTGTTGCATTAATGTATTTTGGGCAATGTCAGTGGGACCCACAGGTGTTGTGCCTGTGTTCTCTTGACTCTTCCCTGCTTCCTTTTTCTGCTGTGGATTCCCCTTTTTTTCCATTTTAGGACTTGTCCCTCTGCCCTTCACGTGTCCCACTGTAACGCTGTGTCTTTTTCATTGAGACCTCACATCAGTGCCTACCCAGAATTTGAGACTCTGTCCTAGAACATGTAGCCTAATTTCCATACTTTGCTATCCAAAGGCAAGTTGAACAGCAGGTGACTGAAATGGGGCTACAAAAGACAGCTGAGTTAATGACGCACCAGGGTGTTGCTGAATGAGTTAAATCTCTTTCTTTCCGTTTTCTCTACCATCTCTATGTGCTGCTAGCAAGGCACTCCAGCCCCTTTTCTTACTCTGAGCATGAGGCGAGCTGAGTGACCTCATGAAGCCAATGGAAAATTCGTTCCACCTTTCTTTTGGCCATATAGTTTTCTGCTCACCTAGCAAGCTGAATCAGGTTAGTGGGAGGTTTGATGAGCATCACAGCTGGCCTGTGGAAGCAGTGGGACCATAGCAAGAAGAGAATGGAGTGGCACAGGAGAGGAGTTGAGCTTGCTTCTTGTAACACCAGTGAACTGTTAGATGGGCTCACCTGTACCTGTGGCACTTTTAAAGCATTGGAACACACTGCTTCTTTAGCAGTCACCTCTCTCTCTGTTCATATGGGAGTTAAAGTAGCATTCCTCTACCTCCTGTTTCCATTTTGATAAGTTTAGTAAATATTTTGAGCTGCTGCGAGCTTGCAGTGAAGGATGCTATGGCAGTGGCACCTAGGACACTGGAATAAAAACTGAGGTTGATGAGAAAACTGGAAGATGTGAAGGAAATTGGGGTTTCTGAAATAAGCTATTCACAGGTTTGTTTCTAACACAGTCTACCTTTAATAAAGGAATTTTGATGTATACATCATATATGATTTGATGTACGGCTAGGAAGTATGTGTGACCAAAAAGTGGTACAGCTATTAATAAATATAAGTATTGCAGAAATACTTTATGTAAGCAGTGTGTTGCTTAACATGTGAAATAAGTATGTTTATTTGAAAGGTCTTGCCCTTATCTAGAAACTTTTGTTATTTGAAGTGTTGCTGGTATGTCACTGGACATTCTGAACGCTGTAGAAAGTGTCAGCAGGTGCCTGTAAATGGCTCTGGAAGGCAGTCCTCTCTGGGAAGACCTGCTTGTGAGAAGACTATGAGGTCGTGTTGCATAAGGGCAGAGTCTGCTGCTGTGAATCAATTTTACCATCCAAGTGAATAACAGCTGGAGTGAGATTAGCCCTACTCAGAATGTTTGAATACTCACATATTTGTGTTGACTGAAAATAAATTAGTAGCTGACTAGATACAGCAGAACTGTGGAGCTTTTGCTATCTTTCTGTTCATTCTTTTTTTCCCAGTATCAGTCTCAGAGAGATGAAAACTGTCCTTCCCCAAGTAAACTTCAAAGTGAGCAGCATGAAGTTCTTGAAAGATAAATTTGCGGTAATTACCTGATAACTTTTCTGTTTGATGTTATCTAATAGATGTTATTTCTTTTTAGGATACTGCCTGTATGGTTGGTTCTTACTATGTGCAGTTTAAATAAATGATATTGGTTAATTTATTGGCTTGACTTTCCCTGTATCTAAGGCCATAAGAAAACATAGACATAAATGTTCCTTCTTTTCATTGTGCTGTTGACCTAAGCCAGCTCAAAACCTAAGTGTTTTGAGCTCCAGTGCTGATACTGTGCAAGTGCATAGGAAACTGATTTATGTTTAAGATAAAATTCTTTTATAAGTAAAAGATTTTTTTGATCAAGTAATAACCACTCCAAATTCAGATAATATAACTTCTAATATAACAACTTATGAAGGTAATTTCCATTCACACAGGAATTCTAAATATCCCCACCTTTTCCTTCTTTCTGTCTCTCCACCCTTAAAACATACACTCTTGCTTCTGTTGCTCCAGCTAACAAAGTCTAAACGAGGCACTACTTCACACTCAGTAATGTAGTGGAAACAGCCAGGGTATAAAATGCAAAGCTAAGGACGTGCACTTTGTCACAAACTGAGAACCTGTTTACCTGTTTATATTCTTAAAAAAATTAAAATTAAAAAAAAAAACCAAGGGGTTAAAGCAAAGGAAGTCGGAGTAGAACAATGTGTGAGAGCGCGGTAGCTGGAGTAAAAGTAACGTGTTTGATGTGCAAGTGCGGTTCAGGGAATTTTAAATCCACTGTGTGCTACTTTCTATTGTAGGAAATAGGTGCTCACAAGGAAGAGCTTAGTTTTGAACAATTTCATCTGTTCTACAAGAAAATCATGTTTGAACAACAGAAATCGGTAAGCTTTTTCATAAGCAGTCTTCATACTGTTAAACTGCTCAGAATAAAGAGTGAATGCTAATTATTTTATCATTTCTGTTTGTTACCAATTTTCTTCCTTCCCCATTAGTGGCACAAAAAAAAGATATAGTACTATACTTGATGTGGAGATGTTACCATCAGCAATTGGCTTCAGAAGATGAATGGGTCATTCATGTTGTTTTTTGTGTGGTATTGGTAGAGATATGCACAGATGTAATGGGGTTTCTAGGAAGATTTTTTTTTTCCCCTCTGAGTTTGTTCTCTGATAGGAGTAAGGATTTTCCATACTTGTAGTAATCTTTTATTGCTAAGAACATCCTGTAAATCCTGGTATCCAAGTATAGTGAGCATCAGATAACAGCTGTTGTTCTCATCGTCTATCATGCTTGGAGATTACTGATGGTGAGTCCATTACAAGACACTCATCAGACAGTCCTTGGGAGATGCAGTGGAATTATATTTTAGCTAACTCAGGGCTAAAGGACTGCTAAGGACTACTCCTTCCATATATTCATTTCACAGATTCAGAAAGCTGGTGGAAGCTGCATACATTCAGTGACTCTGAAAGTTCTGAGCCTTCTAAAACTGTGTGAAGTTATGTAATATGAAATACTTGCAAAAAAGTCTTTGCTGATGACATGTGCTTATTATTGATTCAACCTGCAGTTGCTAAAACAGAAGCTTTGATAATCAAAGGCAGTGCTGTTTCTTTTGGCAATAGAGCTTTCTTGTGCTGATTAAAAGTGATGCTGAAATTATTGTGAAGTCATAAAGAATATCTGTTTACTGACAGGGTTTTAGCTGTGGTCATGAAAGTCTAGTTAATTAGCTTGAGCAGAGAGCTTAAGAGAAAAACATAAAGTAAGGAGGCTGTCTGACTTCCTTAAACTCTTGTTATCGCTCCTTGTGGATCATTTCAGAGAAACTCCTGTTTGCTCAACAACTGCTTTGGGTCAGCTGATAAGTTTCCTGTGATCTGTAACTATGCTGTGCCAAGCTGGAAGCAATTTAGATTTTATATTCACATGAAAAATGTGATGGATGACATCATTTTTTTCTGGGATATCAAACAAAAATAAAAGCTCCCCAGAAACTTGACTGATTGTGTGTATAAGGTGCCTTCTCAGTAGTGAGTTTTTTTGCTTGCGAATTGTGCGTTCACACCGAAGGGCCTGAAGTGCAGTTGGCAGCCTTGGCAGTATGTTTTTTCTTAGGCGTTTAATTCAAAATGTGTCTTGTCAACTTTTATGCAGCTTCTCTAGAGCAGACAGGCATATATTTCCCCTCCCCAAACCACTGGACAGGATTAGATGGAATTAGATAGAAAATTGAATATCCTTTTATTATTAATCTTTTTCCTTGTTTTTATCTCTTCTTTTGTTTTAAGATTCTTGATGAATTCAAAAAGGATTCCTCTGTGTTCATTCTTGGGTGAGACTCTTCGTTTGTTTTCTTTTTCCACATTTCCATATGGTTGTAGTGCTGCGGGGTTGTTTTTTAATTACAGCGTTGGGTTTTGGTTCTGATGCTTTAGTGAGTGAGAAGAAATGTTACATCTTTTAGCATTCAGAAAGCATGAACTTATCATTGAAACGAATCCTGAATATAACTGGATAAATGTTTTTTACTTTCTGACTATAAAAAATAGTATGGACTTAAGCAAATTTGCCTGTTTTTACCAAAAGCCGAACAGAACTGTGGAAGGACAGTTTGATGGAGGAATTTTAACTTCAGTCTGGAAAGTGGTGTGATGCGCAGGCTTTGCCTAGACTTGAGCACAATGCTGATTGTAACAGTTGCTGCATCTTTCACTTGGTGGACTGGAAAATTTAAGTAAGATGTGAAAACAACATGAAAAAGAAGGTCACAGGCATTGTGAGCTTTTTGACTCTGAATTAAACCAGTTTATCTTGGTTTTGAGTATTTCATTAACATATTAAGTTGAGATTAAGGAAGTTACTTTAAAATTTGCTCTGAACATACTGTGTATTTGCTTAGGCTACGGCCACATCATATGAATTAAAAGTTTGTGAGACTGCTTAAAAGCAGAGATTTATCAAGGATGGGTAGGTTATAAATGCCTTATTGGTAACAGATGATGTGCTATATGTGCCCTACAAAAGGGAGAGCAGTTGTGTCACTTTTTCTTGGTGCAGCTGCATCTCACCTCATATTTCAGGAGTTTTGGAGCTATCACAGTAGATCATCTGATTAATACATGGAAGGAGGGAGGTATTTGTGGAAGTGTGGCTCTGTGACAAAGAACAGTGCCTCAACTAAACACCACCCCTGTCAAGTGAATGCTGCTCTTTTGCTACAAAGCAGCGAGCACAGATTTGATACTTTTCCCAATGAATCACTATCAGAAGTGCATCAGGAATCCAGGAGGCTTTATTTAAAGGCTTAAAAGCCCCACTAATTAAGTAATACACTATTATGAGCCTAATCTAAATTCCACTGAAGTTATAAAAAGATTTCTTGTTCATGGCAGCCCATTTATACTGTAAATCCAAGATGCAAATCCATGTTACTTACTGCTATAACATCTGATGACACTTGCTCTCATTTTCTTTAGCTTTACTTTACCATTTTTTTTTTTAAGAAATACTGACCGTCCAGATGCTTCAGCAGTTCATCTCCATGACTTTCAGAGATTCCTGCTACATGAGCAGCAGGTGGGAAGGTTGGGGAAATTCTGAGTTCTTTCTTGAGGTTATCTCACAGTATTCTGTGCTCATTAAAAAGAAAAGCAATGTGTCATAGAATATGATTATGTCAGCTGTGATATGATGATGTCAGCTGTGATACTGGGCCTTGGAAAAATTCCTCCTCCTCCTGCAACTGACGTTCACAAGAACCGTTATTTCTCATCTATATAAAGGCTCTGAAGGTGCCTTAGAGAACGAGAGGGAGGACAAAGTAAATAAGATTTTACTGGGTCTCCATTTAGTCACATAGATAAACAGAGAAGGTAAGAAATAAACACTGGATATCTGTCGAAGACGATAGCCTGCCCTAGATACAGCTGTTGTGATATGTACATCTGAGATACTGTCTTGGCCATGGCCCCATTTCAGCAGCTCTTAAAAAGCTGAGCTGACTGCCTGCATTGGAGTCAAAGGTAATTTTCTACTGAATGGACCCAGTTTGGTGTTCCATACCAGCAAGCAGAGCAGGATGGAGGCAGCAATTGGAACCATGTCTTCACGGTTCTCTATATCATTATTTAGCACAGACAGCATGGAGAAAAACGTGTGATATTTGCTAGACATCCAGCTTGCAAATATAATTGAAAAGTGAGATTGACACTTCCTGTATAAGCTTGGTAGTTTCTATTTCTCCCTATTTCACTATTAAAAGGACGCTCAGATCGCACTTAGAAATGAGAGAGATTATAGTTAGGGCATATCTTTCAAGGAGGCCACTTTTTTTGCATGTGTGTGCATGCATACATGTACATATGTAGCATGTATCTTGTGGGTCTCCAAGCTATATTAAGATCCTTAGATGGAGATCTTTTTCCCCCTTAGATATCATAGAGGAGACTAATAAGAGATGTGGGTACAATAAATATATTGACATAAACCAGCCACATGAAAGAAAAGTAAATCACATCTGCAGGTGTCTCTGTTCCTTATTTGATTTTTACAGACTAACACCTCTTCTAAAGTTCTTTTTCTGCTGTATTTTTATCTGAAGGAATCTTGGGCACAAGATCTCACTAAAGTCCGAGAACGAATGACAAAGTTTATTGATGACACTATGAGAGAAACTGCTGAACCGTTTCTCTTTGTTGATGAGGTAAGATAATGATACTTCCTAATAGTTCTTCATGGACTTTGTTTTCTTCAATAGTAGTTTCTAGTTTGTTAATTGAATGGCAGGTACTCTAGTCTCCTCTTGCTACAATACTGGGTTTCTTTTAGTCTTGTATGGTAAAAAGATTTATATTCAATCTCTTTCTTTTTTATTGTAGTTCCTCACTTACCTTTTTGCAAAAGAAAATAGCATTTGGGATGAGAAATATGATTCAATAGATGCACAGGACATGAATAATCCTTTGTCCCACTACTGGATTTCTTCCTCTCATAACACGTAAGTTGTCTGCTCCTGTTCAAACAGACGTAGCATGTGTTAGGGGTAAGTAATACTTCTAAATTAGGGTAGTAATATACTGCATGGATGTGTGAAACCTTCCTAAAGTGTGATGTAAATAAGGCAAGTACAGTTTGTGGGACTCATTTCCCCTCCTCTCATAAGAGGTATCAAGATATAACTGAGCTCAGCTGCCAGAAAACTCAAACCCTGAATCCTGTTACAAAACCAAAAAGAAGTCTTCAGCTGAAGCTGTTCTGGCCCCTCTGCTTTCAGAAATTACAGTTATAGAAGGAGCTTCCATTTTTTTCCAGTCACCAACAGCCTTGTTGCGCTAGAGTCAGCATTAATTCTACTGAACATAATACTGCTGTAAGGACCCCACTTGTGCTGTGGGAAAATCCCATATTATTAGTGGGATCTGGGCAGGGGATTTGTGGCCATGGGAAAAGTGGCAGTGATGTGTACTGTTGATAGATACTTAGTTCATAGTGTCACAAAGTGGAGAAGATCTGGTTCTGAGCAGGAGAGGAGCATGGACACCTTAACTTAGCACTTCTACTGAACAGGACTTGGCAATTCATGGTCTTTTCCTGGATGACAAGGATTAGAGCAGACAGAGGTGCCTGAGGCAGAGGAAGAGTACAATTTGCTATTCTGCTCTTTATTATTTTGAGTTTATTTTACAGACAGAATTTTTAAGGTCTGGGGACTGTATTTTTGTTGTTACTGATTTTTAGAACTTTATGTGTAGTAACTTAGCTGCTGATTTCTGTAGTTTGTTTCCAAGGTGTCCAGCTCTTTTCCTTGACATTGTGTGGTATGCAAGCTCCTTAGCTGCATGCAAACCTAGGTGATGATGAGTTCGAATGGCCTTCAAATGAAGGGGATTTGCCCATCTAGCATTGTAATAAGGAGAAAGAAGGTGTAAAGAGAGGGAGAAGAGCAAATAAAATATTGCAGGGAGTAAAATAAAGTGGCTATGGCTATAGTTTATAGGTCTATTTTGAAGTATATGATATGGTATCACCCTAAATACCCTCCACACCCCTCCAGCTGATTATGCCTCAACACGATGAGGCTTGGTTACGTTTCACAGCTCATGATTTGCCATCCATAAATGTGTCAGTGAGAGTTGGTTGGTGTTTAAAAATAAAAAATTAAAAAATACCACCATGCATTCTCCATGGCAGGAGAAAAAAATGTTCCCTAGTGAGTGA
This sequence comes from Chloroceryle aenea, assembly GCA_013399075.1. NCBI lineage: Eukaryota > Metazoa > Chordata > Aves > Coraciiformes > Cerylidae > Chloroceryle > Chloroceryle aenea. The sequence continues at coordinate 185,259 of VWZY01013660.1, read as the reverse complement.
ATAGGAAAGGATTGAAACTGACTGCCTGTCTTTTACGATTTCTTTTTAATCCTTAGATATCTGACAGGAGACCAGCTTCGAAGTGAATCCTCCACAGAAGCTTACATCAGGTGCCTTAGAATGGGCTGTCGATGTATTGAGTGTGAGTAAAGAGTTTGTGAAGTGGTTTGTAGCATGCTGTCCATATAAGTAAAGTTTCCCATATTTACCAAGAAAGAAAAAAGAACCAAAATCAGGAACTAGTTTGTTTTCTGAAGCTGGAGTTAGTCAAATAAAAAACACCAATTCCCTAAATTGTTTTTCTTCTGCCTCTGCCTCACTGTTACCCTGTTCACTTGCTCTCATTCTTATTCCCTCAGAGTCTTAAGAAGGTCTTTCTAAATTTCATGTCACCGTACACCAAAAATTCAGTCTTGGATCTGCTGTATGAATGCATAGGCTTTAAACTGGAATTGCATGTGGAGTAGATAGGTTTTGCCTTCATTGTAATACAGACAAGCCTAAAGCACAGAGGTTTTTGTAATTTGGTGCCATTTGTCATCGTGCTTGTAAATCAGTTGATATCTCAATGCATTTCTTTTCCACTGACTTTGTATGCATATTCATTTCTGTGCTTGTGTGCCTTATTGAAAAGTTTTACTTCATTTTCATTATACCTGACAAGTTACTTTGTAAAACTGATTGCTGCTGTGTGTTGAATTTTGCTAAGGCAAAATGTATCTCAGATTAGAGTTTCAGGGTTAAAATCAACAAAAGAGAAAAGCTGTTAGCTTACTACTTGTTGAAGTGTTTTTATGCCTGGAAAATGATTGTAAACTGATAGGCTGACAATTTATTTCCAGATCCCCACATGATAATTCTCAGGGGAAATTTTATATTATATTTTATTTATCTTTTTTCTTACTTAAGTGAATTCAATTTCCTCTGTGAGAGATTCAAATTAATATAATAGAATATTTTATTAGAAGTCTATGACTCTGTATGTGGAATACTGAAGATTTGGAGGTATTCTTTCTGCTAGAGTTATTTAAGTAACTGCTTGTTCTCGTCCTTTTTCCACGACTTATCTTTCCTAGTGGATTGCTGGGATGGTCCTGATGGGAAACCCATTATTTACCATGGATGGACACGGACAACAAAGATCAAATTTGATGATGTAGTGCAGGCAATCAAAGATCACGCCTTTGTTACATCTCAGTAAGCACTTGTTTATTTTCCTTAAGCCTGATTTCATATGCTTAGACCTTCCTGAACCTGCTTTCTCTGTAATCTAGAGCAAAATGAAATAGGGGAATGATGACATTCCAATAGCCTTCTTATTACTAAATGTGGGTCTTCAACAGAGTCAGTTTGGAAGAGTCCCAGTATATAAAATTTTGCTGTTAATTGAGTACCCTAAAGCTGTTCCCATCTCCTTGCTTGGATTTTCTTTATTAAATTGATTGTGAAACTTCAAATCATGAATAGTATGTCTTAATTTGTTAAAAAAAAACCCAAAAAACAAAAAACCAAAGAACACTACAAGTGACAAGCAATATGTCTAGCAGGTGATGTCATGGTGTAGGGAAGGTCTTAGCTGCGAAGATGTAGAATTTGTAGCATGCCTTCTGAACTGATAACATGTGTTTAAATCAGTGTCTGTTCTCTGCCCTTCTATAGCTTGTGCTGAGATGTCTTAACATGAAAAATATTGCCCCAGAATTGGAAGAGATAGGGCTGTCTGTGTCCTGTTTTTCCACTTTACCAGATGGACATAGAGAAGGGTTATTTTCTCATGTGGGACAGTGTCTGCACAGACACACATTAATGACAATCATAATACTTGATGCATTATGGTTTCAGACCATCAGTAGTACCATGAATGCAGTGTGATGCTTTTCCTGCATGCACAAAAGGATAGGCTACCCAGAAGGAATATCAAAAGTATTTCCTGGATATGAAGGGACAAAATTAGAAAAACCAAAGCTCTCATCTAGAGATGAGATTGCTGAGGGATGTGGAAGACAGCAAGAAAGACTGCAACAGGTACAATTGCAACAAAAGGAAGATGAAGAAAAATTTAAGCCTGCTGCTGAGTTGGAAAGAAGACTTAGTGACTGGAGAAGATGGAAGTATTCAATGCTTTCTGTGCCTTAGTTTTCAATACTGGGGCTGGAGCATATGATATCCAAGGCAAAGCTCCCAGAACAGTGAGGTTTAGGTTTAGGATTCAGGTTGTTTAGGTTTAGGTTCAGGATGATCTTAATGAGGGAGTCTCATTGCTGTCTTCCAGTACGTAGTGGATGATTATCAAGAAGATGGAGCCAGACTCTTCCCAAAGTGCATTTGAAGGAAAACAGACACAATTTTGAGGAGAGGAAAACCAAACTTTTAACAGAACTGTGCCCAAAGAGCTTGGAAAGAATCTTTGTCCTTGCAGATATACAAATCTTGGCTGGACAGGGCTCTGAGCAACCTGATCTGCCCTAGGAACTGGGCCTTCCTAAAGAGGCTTGGACTAGATGGCCTACAGAGGTCCCTTCTCACCTTAGCAATTCTAGAACTGCACATCTGTTACTATCTGCTCTGTGCCTATCTATTCCTTTAGTTGTCTTGTTTGCTTTAAGTTTTTTCTTTGATCTGGCAGGGGTGAGGGAGGGTTCTGTTTTCCTTGCCTTGCCAGTTGTAGCAAAAAGAAATTGTTTTCATTCACCTTTGTTTGCTCCATCAAAGATACCCTGTCATTCTGTCAATTGAAGAGCACTGTAGTGTGGAGCAGCAGAGATACATGGCCAAAGTGTTCAAGGAGGTATTTGGGGATCAGCTTTTAATGAAGCCTATTGAAGCCAGTGCAGATCAGCTACCATCACCAACCCAGCTGAAAGAAAAAATCATCATCAAGGTAGGCTTTCTTTGTGTGCTCGTAGGTAGAACAGGAAAATAGGAGCAGGAACCAGAAATACTCTTCATTTCACAGCTTAGCTGTCAGCTTCTGTTGAGAGACAAGAAAGTCCATGCTTGAAGCAAGTACTGGTAACATTTTGCAATGTTATATGGAGTTCTGTAAAATTATGTATTAGAGTACTTGCTGCTGGCTTTCTTGGCTATAAGTATTGCTAGTTCAAGTCCCGGATCAAATGTCAGCTCCTTTCTAAAGGTCTTCCAGTTCCTTGAAATGTCACTGCTAAATTTCAGTAAGGGGCTGGACATGCAGATGCTCACCATAGACTTCTATCATAGACTTCTAGATCATGTGGCCTGCTTAAAAATGATGAAAGTATGTTCTTTGTGAGAAGGCTAAATTAGTGCTGCTAACTTTTCTTTTAAAGAATGCTTCTCATTCAAGTGAAACCCAAAGCACTTGCAGACTGCACACTTAAGTTGTCAGGATTACTTGGAAACTTCAGAAATGAGTGAGTTGCATCTAAAGATGCAACTTAGTGAGCCACTTGTGAAACACAGAGGCTCTCCTATTAGAAGGCAGTCACTGTTAGAGTGTCTTACCTTCTAGGTAAATACTTTTTTGCAACAACATGAGACAGATAATTAGGCCAACACTTATCAGACTGAAATGCAGTATAACTTTTCCAAAGGTGAAATTACATGGAGAATCTGAGGCCTACTCATCCCCTCTTTGGTAAAATTACTTTTGTCCATGCTTCAGTTTTCCAGCCCTTGTACAGTACTGCATCCTATGTAGTAAGACTTGTGAATAGAAGAAATAAGGGTAGATAGAAATAAGCTCCTGAATGTAAGACCAGAAATAATAGCATCACACTATAAGGTGCAAAAAGTTATGTGCTTAAGTTTTGAATTTTTTTTTTTTCCCTCCAAACTGTCTGTTGCTACCTTGCAGAGCATAGCGGGGGGTTGCATACACACAGAGGTACCACAGAGCTGGTTTAAAGGGAATTACAAACTACTGTGAGTCTGCATCTATCACTCTGTCCTGTCTAAAAGACCATTAAAGAGTCTTTAAATAGTTCAGCACCTGCTAGTGAGCTGGTTGTGTTAATTCAGCTCTTGTTTGGAAAATGTTGTCAGTAAACATTCAGGGGCAACTCCTACTTCAGAGGCCTGTGGGATTTTTCAGATACGCTGTCAAATTGAAATCTACCTACAGCAGGTTATGCAGGACTGGATGTAGTTAAGAAGTACTAGATCTGAGGCAGTTAATCCTGTCATTAACTGCAGTTAAGTATGTGATGCTACCCTTAGCCCCTTGAGCCACTGTTTTTGTGAGCATTCTCAAAGAAGTAGAACTTACTCCCTCTTTTCATAAATGTTTTCCCTTCTGCTCATTTTTCTTGTAGAAGAGTGTGGGGTTTTTGTTTATTATGTCCTGCTCTCTGCAGAGAGATTCTTGGTTTGTCCTTATTTCTCTGTACGTATCACTTCATGATTTCTGTCCTTTATCAGATGGTGAGCTCTTACCAATCTAGCTGTTTCTTCCTTGCTTGAATGATACCTCTACTAAATTTTTAACCTTTGTTGTGACATTTAGATTTTAAAGAAAGAAATTCCATCCCTGTTGCATTAAGCCTGTGGAACAGCTGTAGTTATGGTAATGACAGAAGATGACTGTGCAATGGAGAGAAACATTTCCAGTATGCTGGAATATTATGACCAATTTTATATATGGTTCTACATGAATGTATGAATATGGTGGTTTTTCTGTTTTGTTTTTAAGCACAAAAAGCTGGGACCAAAGGGAGATATTGATGTGAACTTGGAAGACAAGAAAGAAGAAAAAAATCAACAAGGAGAACTTTACATGTGGGACACAATAGAACAGGTATCATTTTTGTAATGTTTGTTACTAGGTTGTCTAATGCTGGACATTTACATAAATTTTCTCAATATTTGTGTATGTAATATTGTCAGTTGAACAGATGTGAATGAGGAGAAGAAAGTGTTTTGTTTATTGTTATACTTTATTTCAAAACTGTGGTTAGTGAGTTGCCCTCTGTCTTGTTAATGGCTTTAATATCTCCCAACTTTTAGAAATGGACTCGGCACTACTGTGCTATTGCTGACGAAAAGCTTTCATTCAGTGACGATATAGAACAAAATGCTGATGAAGATTCATCAAAGGTGATGGCTGTTTTTTTGGTTTTTAAGCACGTTCTTTTTATTCTCTCAGATGTGTATTTTTTTATGACAGTGTTGAAATCGTAGAGGGTCTTTGTCAGATAACAAGTCTATCTGGAGATAGGAAAAATAACAAGGGTCTCTGCCACACTGCCCCAGTTAATCCTGCTTTTAATAAAACAACTTTTTTTCCTTGGCTATTTGAGGACTCGCAAAGAAAACGTTAAGACAATGAAATATCTTTTTGGTGCTTAAATGCTAATGCTGCTGTGTGCATTGACAAATTCTTTATATGCCATTGGCTAACTATTGCTATTCTCAAGCTAGACAGTGTGATGAGCTACAGTTTGTTGTGGTAGCTGCACAGCACACCTCTTTTGCCAAGTTTTTCTCACAGGTGAGCGTGCATTACTTGGCTGTTGTGCATGGTAAAGCAGAACATGAGTCTCAGAGCTGCAGTAGCAGTGATGTTTAGCATGGTTTCCTCTTCTGACCTTTTGGGTTTCCATGCGTGTTTTTCTGTTGTTAACTTGTATGTGCATGATTCAGACATCTCTCTGTGCATGCAGAATATTTTATCCATTCACCTAGATGTTAATGTCTGTAAAATAATTAATGTGTAAGGAAGAACAAAGATGAAACCCAGAGAAAGCTAATTAGAAACCCTGTGAATTAGCAGTAGGGTGTTTTACCTTGTAAATAATAACTGGTGTTTGCATTGCTGCATTCTTTCATTTTCTGTTGATTACATGCTGGATAAGGCTGAAGTTGATCAGTGCTCCAAAGAAATGGCTTGACTGGGGAAGAGATTCAAGAGTGACTCTAAAGGTGATTGGCTTGTTTCTGGCAGGAGAGTTCAGTGCTAGGAAGAGCCGAAATCCTGAAATAGTAATTTGTTCTAGTAATAACAAATATTTTGTTTCAAAATCCTAAAATTAGAAAGGCACTATAAAAACTCTTATTTTCTGGTCTAGGAGGTTAAACGCACTGAACTGCACTTAAAAGAGAAATGGTTCCATGGGAAAATGAAAGAGGGGAGAACAACTGCTGAGAAACTGCTCCAGGAATATTGTGCCGAAATGGGTGGCAAGGATGGGACATTCCTTGTTAGGGAAAGTGAGGCTTTCCCTAATGATTGCACCTTGTCATTCTGGTATAGTGATTGTCATAAAAATTTTATGTGGGTTTTGTTTGGTTTATGGCATTGCACAAATATGAGTGTATTTTTCAAGTATGCATTTATAGCTGAGAGGAGTTTCTTAGAATTACTAGAATGTTATTGATGGGACTACCTTCCGAATTCAACTTCAGTGTAGCATAGTGTATTTGGGCAGAATAGTCTTTATTTTAAGTGTTACAGTTGTCAAGACTGGTTTGATTTGCATATCCTCGCCCCCTGCCCCCCAACTTTCTTGTGCTCTGCTAGAATATGGGTTGTGTTGTTTCTTTGATGAGTGGGCCAAAATTTCATCTTTTAATATAAAGAAAAATTGCTGGTATCTGTACTCAAGAGCTAGTGTCATGAGTGTACCTTTATTAGCAAGGATTGACCTTTTTAATGAGAGAATCCTCTAAGAGGGAAAAATAATACAGAATACTAGGGGGGGATTGTTTGGTTTTGGTATTCTGTTGATTTGGGTTTGTTGTTTTGGTTTTTTTTTTCTTTTGGTTGGGACAGTGAGGAATAGTGTATCAGATGGATTTCTTACCCAGAGAGCTGTCAGCTCCACAAATTTTGCGTGGAGTAAGCATATGTCAGATTTTAATCCATTGTGGGCTGAAGAATATTCTTTTCAGTCCTGTAATCTTTACTTGTCAGGATGTTTTTCACTGTTATTACTTTGGTTGTTTTATGAGATGATACAGGTTTTTGTGTCTTTGCAAACTCACCAAATAGTTGACCAAGAATGGGAGAGGAAGTGCTTCAAAAGAAGCAAACCAGTTATAAAACCTTTCTTATGCCCCTCTTGATTTCTTCAGGAGGTCAGGTAGAGTCCAGCACTGCCGGATCCGTTCTTCAAGCGATGGGGACACTGTGAAATACTACCTGACAGACAACCTCACTTTTTATAGCATCTATGATCTCATTCAACACTACAAGGAGGTCCACTTGCGATGTGCTGAATTTGAGCTGCGTCTGACAGATGCTGTGCCTAATCCCTGCCCTCATGAGACTAAAGAGTACGTACAGCAGAAGGCAAGCACTGGAGTGGTTATGTCAGCATCCTTTGCATTGTTTTGCATGGTCTTGGATTTTTGCATAGAAAATTCCCTGGATTCAGGAGCACAACTGAGCGTTGCTTATACACATGTGTCATAGGGATGGGCTTTCCTGAAAGATGCTGAGTAAGATCAGTGACGTTGTGAGAACCTGGTGCAGCAGAGAGCAGTCACTGGAAAGCAATTTACTGGCAGCAAGTAGAAAAATCAGCAAGAGCTGTGATGCTGTGGAAGTGTGCCAGTTCCTCCTTTCTCTGCTCAGTATTTCACAACATCCAGTGGGTTGGATTAGATACTTAGTAGTTGGCTGGGATCTGGCAACTAAGTGGTCATGGTCTGCGCCATCTGGAAACTATTAGGTGGGAAGTGAGCCCAAACAGTTCTGTTTTACTAATCCTGCCCTCCACCTCACCCCTGTCAGAGCTGGTTAGTCTGACTTTGTCCCATGCTGGTTGGAAGCAGTATAGCTTGGTGTTTATTTCCAGCTGGTGTTTGCCTGATGTAGATCTTGGCTCCAGTTTGCTGGCAGAACATTGCAATCGCTGTCCTTTGTTCTGTTTTCTTTGAGAAAAAGTAAATCATCTTTGCGTGTGAATTACTGATCTGTGACTTTGAGCTTCTTTTCTTGCCCCTCCCTGGGGCCTGGGTGTCACTCGCCACCTGTAGGTAACTGCGGCAGCGAGTGAGAGGGGAGAACAGAGTTTAAGGGTTAGGCTTTCCTGGGTAAGATGGAGGCGAACAGTCAGTATAAGGTGGACATGTCCTGCCACAAGCTCACTGAAGGCACATTAGATCCAAGATAGGTCCATCCCTACAGTGAAAGATAAAATCAAGTTCTGAATAAAAGAATTCAAATGCCTGGTGGTTTTTTGTCTATATTTGAGCTTTTCCTTAAATCTGCTATGTCAAAATTGAATAAACTACTGAAAACTGATTGGCAGACTAAAAAGCAGGATCCAGTGCCTTGTTTCAGGAAGAAATGCAGGTTTATGTTTTATGATTTCAGACAGACAAGGTGTTTGATATATTCTTAATGATTTCATCCAAAATAAGCCGTTGTGTTACAATGTTCTGTAATAAGCTGCTGTCATAGATGGCAAGATGGGGAAAAATCTAATGCATATTTTTTCTTGTAATTCTTGAAATTCTATTGTTAATAATGCTGCCAATTACTCTGAATGACATTTGACAAGCTTTGTAATCCCTTGTCCATTTTGATTTTTAACTGTTGTAGTTGGTACTACAGCAACTTGAGTCGGGGAGAGGCAGAAGACATGCTGATGCGAATTCCTCGAGACGGAGCCTTTCTGATTAGAAAGAGAGATGAGCCTGATTCCTTTGCCATGACTTTCAGGTAAGACAAGGCAGATATTAACATTACCTAGTGGCCCAACAATTATTCAAAAAATATTTTAGAGTCACAAAATTCTTGCTTTCAAATTTTGAGTAATCAGCGTAGTTGGTTTGTGCAGCAGATCCATGTATGCCAATGTGTACAAGAGTAATTTGTGACTGGAATAAACTTTTATGCTGTTCTAAAGAATATTTAAGCACTGAATGTCCCTTTCTTCCCATACAGAAGTGTGCATGGCCCTTTCTTACTTTCTTGATGCTCCTTACTACAATGTGTTATTTTTAAGTTCTCTTTGGTGCTCGTTCAGCAGTGATTCTAGGTCCTTATGCCCTGGAAAGCCTGCCCTGTCGTATAACTGACTGTAATGAAATGTCAAAATGAAATTGTCGGCTTCCCTTGCTAGGGAAAATGTTTTTGAAACTGTGGTTATTGCAATGACATTAATAAAATGTAAAGAATTGTGGTGTTCTCCATTGTGCCTTCAAAGCAAATTGTGTTTCCCTGAAAATATGTATTTATGCAACATAGAAAATTACTTAGGAGAAACAAATACTTGTTTTCCTCTTATTTACATGCCTTGCTGTGTATTGAAAATGTCCTGAATTCCCTAGTGCTCTGCATACTTTGGGCTGAAGCTGTCTGCTGTTACCAAGGTGGATATTGAAGTAACTTGAGCTGCAGCATCTCTATGGCACAGGGAGTGGGGGGGAAGGGAAATTGTATCTAAGCAAAACTATGGATTTGTCCCAAGGCCCTGTACATTGTAAAAAAGTGAGACTGTCTTTCTGTGAATTTAATCAGGTAACTGCAATTCAGTTTGAATAAAAGATGCTTTGGAAGAGGGAGAAATTATTTCACATGATTAAGATACACAAAGCAGTTTTGGTCCAGTTTACAGCACTGGTGCTCTTGCTGCAAGTACCAGTACCTTTTACAGCACCTGCACTTGTTCCACAGAGCGGAGGGGAAGGTGAAGCATTTCCGAATTCAGCAAGAAGGTCGACATTTTGTGCTTGGAACCTCGGCCTATTTTGAGAGTTTAGTGGAGCTGGTAACGTATTATGAGAAGCATCCACTGTACAGAAAAATGAAACTGCGTTACCCCGTGACCGAGGAGCTGCTGGAGCGCTACAGCACCGTAAGTCATGGTGTTTCTACCAGTGCCTCTTGCTGTAGTGGACGAAGTCCCAGCTTGGGGTGCTGAGTTTGATTCTGGCTGTGGTAGATGCCCTTGTGGGAGGCTAAGCAGGTAGTTTTCTAATCTGTGAAACTGTGATGGTGAGGTCCTAGTGACTGGAAGAAAGGAAACATCGCACCCATTTTTAAAAAGGGGGGAAAGGAAAACCATAGGAACTACCGACCTGTCAGCCTCACCTCTCTGCCTGGGAAGATGATGGAACAGATCCTCCTAGAAGATAAGCTAAAGCACATGGAACACAGGGAGCTGATTCAAGAGAGTCAGCATGGCTTTAGCAGGAGCAAGTCCCTCCTGACCAGTCTGGTGGCTTTCTACAATGAAGTAAATGCATCAGTAGACAAGGGAAGAGCTTTGGATGTCATCTATCTTGACTTCACCGAGGCCTNAGATGTGGACTCAGGTGAACCTTGTGGGGTTCAACAAGGCCAAGTGTAAGGTCCTACACCTCTACACCTGGGCCAGGGCAATGAGCATTATCAGTATAGGCTGGGAGAGGACATTATAGAGAGCAGTACTTTGGAAAAAGACTTCGGGGTGCTAGTAAATGAAAAGCTGGACATGAGCTACCAATGCGCAAATGNCCTGACCAGTCTGGTGGCTTTCTACAATGAAGTAAATGCATCAGTAGACAAGGGAAGGGCTTTGGATGTCATCTATCTTGACTTCAGCGAGGCCTTTGACACTGTCCCCCACAACATCCTTTTTTCTAAGTTGGAGAAATAAGGGTTTGATGGGTGGACTGTTCAGTGGATAAGAAATTGGCTGGGTGGTTGCACCCAGAGAGTAGTGGTCAATGGCTTGATGTCTAGATGGAAAAACATGACAAGTGGTGTCCATTAAGGGTCCCTACTGGGACCAGTGTTGTTTAATATCTTCATTAATGACGTAGACAGTGGCATTGGGTGCACTCCCAACAAGTTTTCTGATGATACTAATCTGGGTGGTGCAGCTGATATGCCAGACAGACCTGGACAGGCTGAAGATGTGGACTCAGGTGAACCTTGNGGGTAATGGCTTTAGGCTAGAAAAGGGTAGATTTAGCATAGACATTAGGAAAAATATCTTTAATATGAGAGTGATAGATCACTGGAATAGGTTGCCTTGAGAGGTGGTGGAGGCCCCATCCCTGGAGACATTCAAGGCCAGGCTTGATGAGGCTCTGAGTAGCCTGACCTAGTTGGAGATGTCTCTGCTTATTGCAGAGGGGTTGGACTAGATGACCTCTAGAGGTCCCTTCCAACCCGATACATTCTATGATTCTGTGATACTGACTGCTCACAGAGGTTTTGGTATCTGTGAAGTAAAGAGCTTCATCTCTGAGTACAGGTCAACTCTTGTGTTCCCTGTGAGTTGATTAAAAAGGCTGCTCTGTGAAGTGGGGGATCATTGCTCTGCTAAAATGAGGTTTTGGTAATAGTCTTGCCTGCAATTGACCCTGTCTTCTGTTGGTGGGTGGGCAGAGGTCTTCAAATGATCATGCAGATGACAATTACTAAGCATTTCAGAAAAAAAAAAAAAAAAAATTCTGCTGTGCCTCTTACTCTAGCTAGGCAGTAGCATTCGTTTCACTGCAGTAGAGCCACCTTGGGAATGGTCTCATACTGCCTTCTGTGATAAAAAATGAGCAGTACCTCTGAAGGCTCTCTCTTTGAGGTAAGCATGAGGAAATCTCCCCAGGATATACTTGGCTCTGTCCATCAACTAACCTAGGAGTCTGGATAATTAGCTTAGGATAGCTACTTTCTGGATGGATGTGTTCCATGATGAGAGAATTTTGCTGAGTTAACTGGCTTTTGAAAAGCCCAAGATGCTCTCTTCTATTAAAAAAAAAAAACAAAACAAACCCAACCCAAAAAACGTGTCTCTTAGCTGCAGGAAAAACATACCTGCAGTGTTTGAGGAGATCAAAGTGTGGGGTTTTTGTTTCTTCCAGGGAGAATGAAAAGGACTGGAAAGATTTTAGACTTCAGGTCTTTTTAATAATGTTGCCTATAGGTAAGGTAGAATCAGGTCCAAATGGGAATACAAGGAGAGAATAAAATGCAAAATATGACTGTGTATATTGTTTTAGAATTTTTATCTAGTGAAGCCAATACTGGAACTGAAGTAATGTAACACAGAAGTTGTAAGTGTAGGTATTGTCTTCCCTGGTTGCACACAGAAGGGTACTCACAGTTTCAAAGCTATTTGACGGATTAAGAGATACCTGTGTGAGGTAATGCTGTTCCACTGTGGTTTACTGTTCCTTAGACTGGGGCATAGGCAGGTTAAACAATAAACTCATGTTAAGTAAGCTCTGTTCAGCTGTAGAAATGAGCATAACGTATGTGTCTGGGTTCCCTCCTGTTTGCCTGTGAGTTGTCAGAAAAGTGCTTTCAGCAGTGAATGTTCTGTTAACACTAAGGACTTCAATAATTTTTGATTCCTGTAATTTCTTTTTTCTTTTGGCATTTTTTTTAGGAGAAAGATATCAACTCTCTCTATGATGTCAAGATGTATGTGGAACCCAGTGAAATCACCCCTACAGTGGTATGCTTAGAGAGAGATATTCACCTTTACTGTAGACTTCTGAAAATTATGAGATTTGTTTCTTGATTTCCTGTAAGGAGTAATGAGAAGAATAATTCAAGGCATTAGGATGCTTGATTTATGGGGCACTGGACAGCCAAATTTGTTAGAGCGTGACTGTTTTCTAGCATCTCTTAAAAGTTCGTAGCCAGACGTTTACTTCTGAGCGAATTCTGTATTGATTCATCCATGCTGGGAATTTGGGCACTTTTGCTACTGAATCTGTGGAGGCAATTGGATATGGCATGTATTCTTCTCTAGGTATCACCCCAAATTAAATAACCTTTGAGGAGATTCCATTTGAGACCAAATCTTCATGGAAAGAAAGTACAGCGTGTAAACCCAAAGTGTGTTTAAAATGGTTTAAAAAAGTAGCACAGCAAACATCTACTAATCTCTGATTCTTGTTAGGGCTTGCCTACTTGTAAATTCACATAAACATTCACCTGCTAATGAATTTTGTGACTGTATCCCTCTTTAGTCTTTTTGGCCAATGAATTTACACTGCTGCTGTTGAAAATTGTGGGTAGTAGTAAATTCAAGCTAAAGAAATTGCTTGTCCTACTAAAACTGGATATCTTCCTAAAGGAAATGGGACCAGCAGGATAGCTGATGTGGTTTTAAAGTGGAGGCTTTTTAGGCATCTGAGCTTAGAAACTCTGACTGCGTATGAATATGCAATGATGATAGAGGATTGATATTTCACTGTTGAGTTTTCTTTCTTATTTCTTTGTTTGTTTGTTTGTTTTTCTTTTCTTCCAAGCCGATACTTGAAGAACAGCAGTTAAGTAGCATCACTTGCTTCCACCGATAGATGTCACTCTGGAACTTTACTATTATATTTTCTAAGCTGCATAACTAAACAAACAAAAAATAGAAATCCAATTCCCCCTGCCCCTTTTTTCTTTTTTTTTCTTTCTTTTTTTTTTTAAGATTGCATTATTGATTATTTTATGACCTGTCCCATTAGATGACCCCTTTGCTCTGTTTCTCTTAAAGCCTCAGAGAACAGTGAAAGCCTTGTATGACTACAGAGCCAAAAGAAGTGATGAACTGAGCTTCTGTCGAGGAGCTTTAATTCATAATGTCACAAAGGAAACTGGAGGCTGGTAAGGACAAAGATTCCTCATAGGGGAACTTCTGGTGACTTACTAGATGAAGGAAAAAAATGAGTTTTGCATACTAGTTCTGAAAAACATTGCTTGTTCTCTGATTGCTGCTTATTAACTGTGGCCTCATAAATCTTAATGACAGTGTATTTAGAAAAAAATACTGCAAACCCCCTCAATTCTTAAGTCTCCTTTCATGTCTTTTTCATTTCTCTTTCCAATAGCAATGACCTCAGCCTGCTGTATTTTTCCTTCACTACACTTATCCTTCTCAAACTCTTGTGTATTCTGGGAAGTTGCACATCTGTTACCATTATCCTCATTGCTCCATTTCTTTACTAGCTCTGATAAGTACTTCTCAGGATTCAAACCCACTTTTTTTTAGTTATGTGTACAGTCTCCTTTCATAAGAGGTTTTCTTTCTAGCTGGCTTGTTAATTGCTTGGAAAGCTTGGGAATCTAATGTTTCCCTGTAGTTTCTACAGGGTAATCAACCACATAATAGTATTTTTAGTACTGGAGGGGGAAAAAGCCTCTTAAGTCATTAATTGCAGTTTACAGTAACTGTAATCCTGCTGAAATCATCTGTTACTGCAGTTAATGATCATTTTGTTAGAGCTTTCAGCTACTTTATCACTTGTGTAGCTGGCTATCACCAAAATATAAGCTAGTATGGGGCATTAATGACCAGTTTCTTGATGATTATTGCTTCATTAATAGCCTACTGAAGCTCTTTTTTCTTTTTTTCTTTTTTCCTTTTTGTCTTAATATATATCTTTCTTTTTAAATTCAGGTGGAAGGGGGATTATGGAGAAAAAGTCCAACACTATTTTCCATCTAATTATGTTGAAGACCTGTCATCTGCTAACTCTGCTGAGCTTGAAAACCAGGTGAGGGTTAAGGTTTGTCAGCTACATTTCCCTTGAAGCTGCTGCCTACTGAAATGAGAAGTCTGATTTAAAGAATTAAGGCTCTACATGCTGTGTTTGAAAGAACACAGAACAGGGAAATTAATGCATTCTTCATGTTTCTTTGCTGCTGAATATTTTTTTGTACATTCCTCATAGAAAAATACTTAAGGAGATAGATGATTTGCCTGTATAATTACTGCTGTCATACTTGCAAATAAGAAAACTGTGTCCCAACACATCTTGCCATTATTCCACACTCCATTATTAAGTTTTTATTCATAACTAACCCTATACTGTTTGTCAGAAGTGTCTAAAAATCTAGTCCAGAGTCTTGACAAAGACCTCTTCAGTGAAAGAAAGCAAAACTCCATAGTAAGCCATTTTGACATTTTGGAGTTTTAAACATAAAATACTGAATTCTTTTGTTGTTCTGATGAACAACAGTCCCAGTGAACTTGCAGGAGGTTTTGGAGGAAAACACTTGTGTTAGATTTCCACCCCCTCTGTCATTGCAGCCTTAAGCAAGCTTAAAAAATGAGCAGCTGTGTCAGGACAGAAGCTGCACTCTTTGGTTTGACTACTCTCACTGTAGAGATTGTCCTGCATTTCCCAAAATGAGAAATTCTTGATATGGAAAACAGGCTTTTGACCATTATAGTGGGCATGCTATTCAGTGAAACTGTGGTTAGGTGTAATGAGGCATGTTTATTATTTGTTTGTGTCCTGTGTCAATTCACTCAAGATTTAGAGTCAGATTTAACTCATGTCTTTCAGATTATCGAGGACAATCCATTAGGCTCTCTCTGTCGTGGCATACTGGTACTCAATACATACAATGTTGGTATGTATTTTCTGATGTTTACACGTGGACGTCTGAGCTTTCTAGCTTGAGTAGGCTCTTTTATGTTTAGCAGGAAAGATTTATTTTTTTTTAAAACCAAACAAACCAAACTGCCTACTTGGGTTAATTTAGCTAATAAAATTAATATGATGAAACTTTATGATGCCAACTGTCATAATAAATCAGTAATGACAGCTTAGAAAAAGAACTGTTGATGTTCAGGATAAATTTCTTGCTCCTCCGTTGCCTAACAGTGAAAATGCCACAAGGGAAACACAAAAAGCCTTTCGTCTTCATTCTTGAACCTAAGAATCTGGAAGATCCATGTGTTGAGTTTGCAACTGATAAAGTAGAAGAACTCTTTGAATGGTACCAAAGTATCCGTGAAATCACTTGGAAGACTACAGAAGAGGTACTGATAAAGATCGATCTGTTTTTATAATGCACTGCTATAAATTTACAGTAGGATATAGCTTTAGCTGCCTTACACTTCTACATCTTGCTAACACATGGTACTTCACTCTCCTGCATATTGCTGTTTGTCTGTTCATTTTACTGATGCTGTGAATCTTGTGCCCTGAACTCTTTTGGGAATGATATGTAAATTAGTATTTTATGTAAATTAGTGTTAACAGAAATTTTTCAGCATGGTGCTCTATGTATTTCACCCTGCACCTCGGTGAAATGTGCTTAGCAGTACAAAACAGATACTATTACACTTTTAAAACTGGTTTCACTGTTTCAATCCTAGTGTTAAAGCAGGAGGAACACAGGTATGAGACTGGTCTGTTCCGAGTTGTGAATCCACTAGTGAGTGTATGTAAAAACTGAGCTGCCTGCCTTTGCCTAAACTCCTCTTAATCCTGTTTACTAACTCTGCTTTCCAGTGAATTTAGTTGCATTAATAGGGAATTTTTTGGATAATACTTTATTTGTTAGTAACTAATAGGCACATTCTGTATTTGCTGGATTTTTAATAGTAGCATTTCCAAATTCTTGCCTAAAGATTAAAGGATTTGGCATCATTTTAGTTACTATGTTCCTCTACAAGTACTGTTGATTAAAGACATTCTTCAGGACTTGCTTTTCCTGTTTTGATGTATTAATTTACTTCCCTGACATCTCTTCTGGTATGTAAAAAGTCTTTGTCGTGACCAAAAAGTCTTTACAATGACTATGTTTTAGTACATTCTTGTTGCTTTTATTTGCTTTTTATTAGTTAAAGTGGTTGATATGAGTGATGGAAAATGTGTGTCAGTTAAGTAGGCTCATGCTGCTCATCTGGAGTGGTAATGCTCTGAGAATCATCATAGTCCCATTTGGAGCAGGCATGTTGGTGTTTTAATCAGAGGACTGCAAGCTCATTAAGGGGGGGTAGAAACAACAGGAGCTGTTGACCTGTTGTTAGAGGAGGAGTGTTACAGTTCTTGCACAAGGCTTTCATTTAGAAATAAAAATGAGAACAGAAACATAACCTAGAAGAAGTGTCTAAATGGGATGTGTTTTACATTTTTTGCATCAGTGGGTCTTCAGGAGCTTAGCAGCTTTTTCTCCCTCTGTACAGTGGGAGAAATATTAAATGTCCTTTGTTCAGAGGTGCTTTAAAACTCGATTCTGTCAGTCATAAGGCTTTTCTCACAATGGGGCCTCTAGAAAGTTTACATGATAAACTGCTGCATGGGGAGGGGAAAAAGATAAGGAAAGGCCCTTTTTCCTCCTGCAGTAAACAGTCTGAATTTTGGGGAAGGAAAAAGTATAACAAGTCAATTCTACAATGCAATACAGGATTTTTATGATTTCAGTTTTGGGCTATGTCCATTATACACAAAAAGTAAAACTAAGCTTCACGTATCTTGTCATCTCTGTTTAATATGGACTCTTGCCATGCTCTTAGGAATGCTTATTCATTGCTAGTTCTCCTGGTTGGTTATCACTAAAGGGTTATGTCTGAAGATAAGCTCATGGCACCTAGAAGTGCTCTTTACTATTTGGAGCTCTGATTACTGTTGAGCAATGTCTGGGGAACTGTGGTGGATCACTAAGTACAATGAGGTTTGTACCACTTTTTACCAAGGTTATTTCTAAGCCTAGATGCTGTAGTCCTCTTTGCTTTTCTTAGACTTCATGTATAATCTCTGGTTCAGTGAAATATTCTGGAAGCCCTACTCTCCCTAGCTCTGATTTTCATTCCTCTTCAGTTTGTCTTGTTGAGGGAATTCTTCTGGAAGACTACATCTTTGCTGCTGCTTCATGACCTCTTGCACCAAAGCTAATCACTGTTCAGTATGGGACTCTTCTAACATATTTCATCCTCTAATTGCTTCTTATGTCCTCCAGCCGAAATATCTACACTCAGGACAAGTTTTGCTGGTTTCAGTAGTTCCTGGTCTCTGGTTTCAGGGACCATTGCTCAGCTTACACAGAGCAGATACTCGCAAACATGGAAACAGATTGTGGGGATGACAAGATTGCATATGATTTTCCATACATAACATTATTGGTTTGGTGCACAAATGAGAAACTTTGGGAAAGATGCTCATATGGTTTAAATTTATCTGGTTTTAAGTTACTAACAAGACTTAAGTCCTGCACAGGAATGTAAACAAGCAGAGAGACACTTCACTACCCATTGCATTTTTTCTGCATACATTTAACATTTCTATGAGGTATAGAGTTGAGAATGTAACTAAAAAACATTAAAAATAAAAATAATAATAATAATTAAAAAAAAAATTGTTTCCAGGACTCTGACTAGGACTGATCAGAGAAGCACTGAAACCCTTGCCTAAAAACCCCCAACCAACACAACCCCCCAAAAACCATGCCCCCCAGCTAAAACCCAAGAGGTGATCAGCCTGTTCTCTGAATGAGGTCTGAAAGTACGTTACATCTGTGCAAGTGTCTGAAGTATCAAACAGGAATCTGGGCAAAAAAGAATGCGTCAATTTTGTCATTTCATTAGAGTGTACCCTGGAGTTACTGTACCATAATATTTAATGTGTTGGTAATCTAAAACTTTATTAATGTTTTTCAGGAGAACAGGAGGAAATACTGGGAAAAGAATCAACTGATTGCTATTGAATTGTCTGATCTGGTAATCTACTGCAAGCCAACAAGCAAAACCAAGGACAATTTAGGTATTTCCTTTAATATTACTTGTGAATTTTACCCTTTCTACTATTTTTCTAACTGTTAGTTGAAATTTTAGAACTGAGGATAAAAATCTATCCTTTCTTTACTGGAAAACAATGTTCTGCCTCACCCATGCAGTTTTCAGTGGCATTCTGAAATTGTACACTAGGAAACTTGATGCTATTCACCAAAAAACCTGTCACAAATTTCTAACTAGTTAGCAAAAGGTATTCTCTTGTAGGTGTCTTTCATGAGGAGGCTCACTAGTTATGTGTCAGTTGACTTTTTTGAGATTTAAAAACTCTGGCTGAACACTTGTGATTTGTAAAAACCTTCAAAGTGAATTTGCTGTGCATTATATAATTTTACTGTAAGATCCTGTTTGCCCCTTATGTAAGCTATTGGAATGGTATATGATTTCATAATAGAAATAAGAACTGGGGCCTGTGGAAGTGTGGGTAAGGAATCTAACACTGAAATATGTGCTGCTTATTCCAGAAGCCAGCAAATGTGCCCTTTTCATTCAAGTTTCTTTGTAAATGTTTTTAATAAGCTGTCAGTGTGGTTAAGACATACTATTTATAGTCGCTGTTGGAGGCATTGGCTAGCCCTGGCTCACCCTTTCTTCTCCCCATTTAAACCCAGGAAAAGATGTCCCCTTTAAATATGGGTTCTAGTGGTCAGAAGTACATTATTAGCAATGATGAGATGAGAACATGACTCTTGACTCTTATCTGCCCTGCTGCAAAGCATGTGGGAAGCAGACAATTTTAACTTTTCAGACTTGATGCTCAACCAATCTCCTGTGTCTGCATGGAAACTGTGCCAATTATTGCATTAAAGGACAAAGCAAAAGAAAGTAAAACAAAGTCTTAGTAGAAATGCAGTATAAATGTCAGCTTCATTCTTCCTTTAGTAACTGTCATTTTTCTCTCCCTACCTCGTGTAGAAAATCCTGATTACAAAGAAATCCGTTCTTTTGTGGAAACCAAGGCAGAGAGCATTGTTAAGCAAAAGCCAGTTGAGTTGTTGAAATACAATCTGAAGGGACTGACACGCGTCTATCCTAAAGGACAGAGGGTTGACTCCTCCAACTATGACCCGTTTCGCCTCTGGCTTTGTGGCTCTCAGATGGTGGCTCTTAACTTCCAAACTCCAGGTAATATTCCCTTTAGAAAAGGATCTAATACATCTTCTATTTCACCATAAACAAGCCCCTTTCTGTCCCCTCTGCCATTCTAGACACTGTGGGTGTCCTATTTATTTGTACTTCCCTGCATGAAGGGATGCTCAAGATCTAAAGTTTCCTTCAGAATATGTGGATCGCCCGATAGAGCCGGTCCCCAAAAATCAGTCTCTAAAAGCCCTGTCTCTGAACCTAACTAGCCCCAGATTCTAAAAGTTTTATTTCCCCTTGATCTCTTTGTGATAAGCAGGCAGAGTTAAGTTCCAGGTGGACAAACAGCTGTTTAACCACGGGAAAGGCTGTTCTCCCTTTCTGGTAAGGGCCGGCTAGTTTATGACAAATTGATAAACCCATCTCCATTCAGTCAGTTTCTTACTGGGATTAAAGTTGGTGAGAAATGGCCTGTCAGGTTCAGTTACTGATGGGAACTCAGTCTTCCAACTTAGCTTTCTAGCTCTTTCTGATGAAATGCTGACCAGAAAGAATTACAGAGAGGAGCTGTTAGTCTGGTGCTTCCTTAGCTTTATTCAGATGGGGATCTTCCTTTCTGACCGTTTAACTCTTTCCCTAGATAAATACATGCAACTGAACCACGCCTTGTTTTCACTTAACGGACGCACGGGCTACGTTCTGCAGCCAGAAAGCATGCGAAACGAAGAATATGACCCCATGCCAAGTGACTCGAAGAGGAAATTGCAGATGATTATGACAGTGAGGGTAAATCTCTTTTGTAAATTATGGGTTTTTTACAAGTCATAAATATTTATAAAACTAAAAATAAAGCTATTATGTTTCAGAGCAGGAGCTGACAGATTGTCAAAATACTGGTTTTAAATGTCAGTGTGTTTGAGAATAAAACCAATTCCACCAGTTCCTGAAAAGAAGTATATATCTTTGTGATGCTAATGAAGCATACGGTACCAGACCAAAACCACTATCCTGGGATAATTTTATATAATTGCTAATAACAATTCCAAGTGAACTAACTTGCATTTCCGGTCTAATGAAGGGTCCTATTGGAGATAGGTTTGCAGCAGACTAACTAGTTCAAGGTTTGCAGTGTAGAAGAAAGATACATATAAGGAAAACCAGACACTAATTAAAAACAAAACAAAACAAAACCCAAAAGGCTGATCCCACCCCACATCATGTTCAGTACACTGTAACTCAATGTCATTGTCATTTTTCATGAAGAGATGGGGTTATCATTTGAAAATAATGCTATGTTGTCTTCTGATGCCAAACAGCAATTTAACTTGTTTCTGTTCTCAGTTGTTATGCAATAAGAGATGTCCTTTAAAAATACATTTTCTGAGAGAGACAAAACACAGTAACTGCTTTTTACTACAGTATAGAGAAGAGGTAAAGTGGGGCTGTGAATATAAAGCAGGAATGTCTTAAAATACATACTTAAAAAAGACTGAGGAAAGATAAAATTTACGTCACAGGCCTGGTCTGGATCTGTGTGTAATGAATGCCAGGTACAGTATCTTAAAACAAAAATCACTGGGTTACCCAAACAATGGAAGATATTATTATCGGTGGCATGGATAGTATGTTTAATACATGCAAACATATTCAAGAGAGGGAGTGTATATTTTTGTATGTTCTTGGGTTTTTTTCCCCCATCTAGTTCTGTAGGTTACCTTCTGTACGGAAATAATGGTGCCCAGTATCCTTCGGAGGTGGTTATAGTTCACGGTTGCTTTTGCAGGTTTTAGGTGCTCGTCATCTCCCTAAACCTGGTAGAAGCATTGCTTGTCCCTTTGTAGAGGTGGAAATTTGTGGGGCTGAATACGATAACAACAAATTCAAGACCTCAGTCGTGAGTGAGTATCTGTGATTTTCTGTGTTGCAGGGATATGGTTATACTTCCCGTGCACTTAAAGTGAGTAGAGGAGGACCATGAATTTATGGTATCTGTAACTGGCCAAAAACCTATATAAAGAGCAGTAAGTTAACTGTTGCTCTGGACTGATGAGTCATAGTATTATTCATTTGCTTGCCCCAAGGCCAGTTAATTTGAGAAAAGTTCATGTATATAAAATTCAGAAAAAGAAGTACTATTGCAGTTAAAGTCACAATTCTGTTATGTTTTTGCTTATGCATAAGTTTGTGTATTTGCATATTTTAAAAGATTGCTTGAAAGTGCCTCCAGCAGTACTAGTTAGTTCCCGAAAGTCTGGCCCAAATAGGGAGTTACAACTGTGAGATCCATACTGTGTCTATGTAAACTTAAAACTGGCATCCTCTTGGAGACAGCTTGAGGATATAGGGCTGTAAAGCAATAAAACTTAATGAAATAGAAGTTTGATGAAAGCTCATTCCTGGTGGGCTCTGGATGAGGGATGTGTTTGTGTGCTTGTGTATTTGCACATACACAAGATTCATTTAAGTGCACTGAAATGGGGCAGTATGTCAGCCCCTTAGTATTTCACCATTTCATGTCTCTGGGTGCAGCAGTGTTCCTCTGGTAGACAAGAGGCTTTCATTCTAATTATCCAAATCACAGATCCCAGTGGGAATTAAGCACAGAATCAGGGGCTGGATGTGCAGTGTGGCTTTTGAGTATTCCAGAGAAGGGGATAAGGATTTTAATTTCTGGGGGGAAGTGATTGAGACTGTAGAAAGCAAATATCTGGCCATGTCACACATACAAAATGACTTAATGTACTATAAATGTCTAAAAGAATTGGACCATTGTACATCAGTGTTTTTCATGCTTTTACCCTGATAAAAATAGCATGAGACTCATGAATGTGAGCAATTAATTAGTTTGGTTTTGTTTGTTTGTTTAGGTTTTTTTTTATAAATACATGTCCAAGGAAGTTTTATATGTTTAAATGCAAATAATAGCTTTTCTTCAGGGATTTCCATCCCTGTCAGGTTCCCACTTCCCCCATCCACACAGTAAATAAACAAATACAAACCTTTTAAAGCAAGGTCACAACAGGAGACATGTGGTAAATAGGATTTTTGGGCTTCTGTATCCCCAGGAAATGTCCTGGGATGCATACCCCTACATAAATGAAGTTATTGCTTCACACTGCAAATGTTTCCTTTTCATTACAGATGACAATGGCCTCAATCCAGTTTGGGCACCCTGTCCAGAGCAAGTGAAATTTGAAATTTATGACCCAAATCTGGCATTTCTGCGCTTTGTTGTTTATGAGGAGGATATGTTCAGTGATCCCAACTTTCTAGCACATGCCACTTTTCCCATCAAAGGAATCAAATCAGGTAAGACCAGTGGGTATACTATGCTGTTCAGCATAGTCATATTGTGGATTTGCTCTTGGTAGCAGCTACAATGTGCCAAAGGACAAGTGCTCTTTTCATCGGAGTTTCTTTAATCCATGTGTATGATGATACTGAGTGTGTAGCAGTTAAGTATGTAAAATGTCTTTTTTTGAATCGAAGTAGGAAAGCATTATGTTGAATACTTTGCACTGTCCTTACCACATACTCCTATTTCAACAATAGGGTTATGTCACTAATTATCTTAAGATGTGGATGTATGTAGAGTAAGGTCTCTGCTTTCTTCTGCTTATGGCTTTAGTTTCAAGAGCAGGTGAAATCATGTGTTTGTCACTTTGACTGTTCTTACCTTTCACTTCTTTGTAATTGTCATAGCAAGGCCTGCTCTCAGGGATGGAGCATTTGAGCAACGAGGAACCTGATAGCCCACAGGACAGTATGCAGCATCTCTGTGACTGCAGATAACCCTTTGCCTTAGCTCTTACTTTCATTTGTATGTGTTCCCTCCACCGCCAGGTTTTAGATCAGTTCCTCTCAAGAACGGCTATAGTGAAGAAATAGAGCTGGCCTCACTGCTGATTCACTGTGAAATGCAACAAGTTCTGGTAAGAACCAACGGGGTATTTTGGTGCACTTAGAATTTGTTACCAGTTCTTTGTGGAAATGAAAATGTAGTTTTCTGTTCTATGTCTGCTAGGGAAGACCAAAACCACCAACCACTTGAGTTACACTCCCTCTGGGTAGACAGATTACATAGTTCTTAAATAATGCACTAACAAAGCCTCATTACCTCCACAAATTTTTGCTGTAATAGGATGGTTGTTGTCTTTCCCTGTTAACTGATGGATGCCATGCAAAACTATCTGAAGTCACCTCTGATTTCGTAGAATAATCTCTTTGAGAAGTCCTACATAAAAAGCAATTACTTTAGGAAGAAGATAGTAATTTCTTCCGGTATTTCATTAAACAACCTATCAGGTGGAAGCCATATTCTGGTTCCTACAGAAGTGCTAATCTGCTTCTTTTAAGACACCTCCTTGAAGTACCAGTATTTTTAAACACATGGGGGAAAGAAATGATACATCCTTGCTCATGAAGCCAGACATTAAAGCGGCTGATCTGTGAACAGCATTTGTTGGTGTTCCAAAGGTGTTGCTCTGTGTGTTGATTTGAAGCAGGACTATTCTCAGACTCTATCTCAATAACATTTTATGTAACTTAAATACGCTGGTGTAGAGGCCGTTTGATGAAAGTTTAAAGATGCTTCTGGGAATTAGTATTTCAGGGTGCTTTCCAGTACCCTTCAGATTCAGAGAAAAAAAAAAAAAGACCGACTTCTTATTTGTAGTCTTTTACAGCTTATGCTGCAGTTCACTCCAGTGTAGATTATTTTACATGATTAAACCACCTATTTCTGCTAACACTAAGTCATCATGTCTCTAGAGGGATTTGCACCTGCAGTTGCATACACTGAAATGGAAATTACTGATTTCAATCACATTCTTCTTCACAAAGGACTGGCAGCATTTTCCAGACAGCCTTTGTCAGAGTTCTGACAAAGCCACGTTATAAGCCATGTTCTAAACTGGCTGTGTGTAACAACAGTGTTTGGCAGCCATGGTGGGTTCCTTCGCTTGGCTAGCAAAGTGTCACGGAAGCAGGAGAAGGCTAGAAGTTGAGACCACGTGTGTGTGTGTCTGTGTGTCTGTAAACAAGAGAGACCTATGTTCTTTAAAGATAATGTTTAAAATCTTTCTATTTCATGAACATAAGTCTGATAGAGGAGGCCTGATAAACAGCTATTTTTTTTTATAAATCCTTTGAGAAAACTAGCAGCAACTGACCGTTGCCTGATGTGTTGAGTGTGGACATTACTTGTAGATCTGTTGTGAATCCCTCCTGCCGTGGTTTTTCTTCAGAAATTCAGATCATTATTTGCCTGGGGCAAGAGTAGCTCTTAAGTGCTGTTCACAGCAGCAGCACGTCTCCCAAGCTGTCAGTACCAGGTCCTTCGACAGTAGCACATTTTGCATTTTTGAAGCCCCTTCTGCTTGTGAAGCCAAATGGAGATGCAGCACAGCTCTGTATTTTTACAGTGTCTGGTGTCTCTGGGTGGCAATGCAGTGGCAGGAGAACTTTCAAAAATTTTCCCTTTTGTTTTGGCAGCCTGTAACAAACAAAGACTTGCCAAAGTTAATCAACTTCTAGAACTTTTGCCAGATCATTCAAGAAGCATCAGAAAAGATCAAGGATGTCTCCATCTGTTCTTCTGCCCTTTTTTTAAAATGATGACCCTCCATAAAATGATATCATTTAATAACAGGCCTTTTTATATACAGAGCCCATCTGCATACTCTTGGAGATGAAATACAAAATTATAAAGGGGAATTACAGATGGCTGTGAAATGTCTCAGTAAGAGAGAAGCAAGAATGCTGTAGACATAAGCATGCATATTGGTGAATTGCCGTGTGCAGTGTTGTGCATTTTCTGTTGAAGTTAAGCAGCTTTCTTGATGTTGTAGAAATTGTACCATACTGGGGTTCTTGTTATATTTAGAAGCATGTTGTATTTGCTTGAAAATTGATTTACTTGCTTCAGAAAGTGTGCATATCCTTCAGCATTTTCTGATTACAATCAGCCTTGATGGCATATAAATTTTTAACATGAAGTGAACATTCCTAAATCAGGTTTTAAAGTCTAGCTTTGTGGATATATTTATTTACAAGACCAAACAGGAGTACATATGCATCTTGATGATTATACCTGCAAATTGGCAATCTACTTTTTTCCCCTTGCAATTGGGGATATAAAGTTTCCTTCCCCTTAAAAAAAAAATAATAATAATTCTTAATCAGTAGCATAGCCCTGAGGCTCTCAGATGCTTCAAACTGATACCTGGTTAGAAATGTGTTTCAGGAGAAAAAGGGTTAGGAAAGGATCTTCTTACTCTAACTGAAATCCTTTGGGTCTGTTGCTAACCTATCAGTTTTCCTAGATCTGGGCTGACTGCATAAAGAGGTGTTCTTATTAGTGTGCTGCCTCTGAAAATGTTTGCATTTATTGATTGCATGGCATTTATTGTAGGATGAGCACCTTGTTTTGCTTCTGATGTTAAAATTAAGACTTCAGTCCTGCTACTGGTTACAGTTTCCCACTAGTAATCCTAAGAAGGAGACAGCTTTTGCATCTGAAGTTTTGAAGTATTAAAAAAATTGGAAGTCATAAAGGGAGTGATGATGATTATTTTATGCTGGTGGAATATTCTGAGACATGCTGCTGTGGGCCGCATACAACAACAGGCAGTCAGACTGCTGCAAATTATTCTTCAAATACTTTGCCATCTCCTCTGCAAGCATTGAATTGCCATAGCTCCACAGAAACATGGGATCTGTCCTTTCTTGATCATCCGAGTACTTGCTGCTGTTAGGGGTCCTGTTTATTAGTCAGGATTTCCACCGTTAGCCTAGATTTCCATAGGAAAGGACCAGGATTGGTTTTATGTCACGTAGTACGCAAAGATGGTGGGACACTCACAAATTCAACTTCTTTAAAGTCTTTTAAAATGTGTTATAATCCCATACCCATCATGATGCACCATTTACTGGCCTTTCCTTAACAGACTGACATACATTACTGGGGAAAAACACTCCATCGGGAGTGTTTGGATACACACATTGCATGCTTGTTCTGGAATGTTCCTGGTGCCCCGGGTAGAGGATACGGCTGTTCATACTGTGGGGCTGAGGGCTTTTCTTAGTGTTTTCTGGGTTAGTTTCTTTCTGTAAACATTCCAAGAACATCGTATAAAACTCATTTTATGAAACTTTCCATAGAGCTGATGGAATGTGTCTTATCCCCCAGCCTACATTGATTCTGTGCCATTTTGGGTACGTGTCTCACAAGTTACATTGATTACTAATGTTCTTTTGAAGGAAAGTGAAGAAGAGCTTTATTCCTCATGTCGGCAACTTCGGAAGCGCCAGGAGGAGCTTAATAACCAGCTGTTCCTTTATGACACCCATATGAATTTAAGGAATCCTAACAGAGATGCTATATTAAAAGAATTCAATGTGAATGAGCACAAACTACAGATATATCAAGAGACATGCAACCGCAGGTGGGTTGATAATCATTCTCCTTCCCAAGACAGCTTGATCTAGACATGATTTAGGGTAAGGAAATCTCAGATTTATGGGAACAAGCATCTAAAGAGTGCCGAGAGTAGAATGAGCTTGTCTGAAGAAAGGAAGGTCTGCAGCGAAGCAAGGCTGGGCTGCGAGCCACTAGAGGCCAGCAGATGCTGCAGAATGTCTGCTCAGTTCCGTGATGACAGTGAAACATGTAGCCTGGTGAGTTTATATTCCTTTCTTCCCGTTTTCCGGGGGGGAAGCTTGGCAGTATATACAGCCAAATAAATAAACCACTTCAATCCTTCTACACTATCAGCATTATGTCCCTGGAGATGTCATTAGCAAATTAGATATGTGAGAACAGATACGCAAACCACAAAAGATAAACCCAGTGTTGAGTTGTGACAGCATAAAATCGTCAGTGAAGTGTCAGTTCATTACCCAAAGCTTAGGGGGAGGATCTTTTTCCTTTACTGCTGCTTTTGGGCTGGGTGTGAACGAGACAGAGGCTTCATGTACCAGAAGGAAGTCATGAGAAGACCACAAGATGGGATGGAAGAATTTTCTTTAAAAACTTTTACCCCTTTTTTATGGGCGCTGAACAGCTGCATGAATCACTGGTTTACTTCTGTTTATTAAAGAAATAAAGTGCCATGCTTATTGCTGATCCATTACTCACTGTTCTTATCTAAGTTAATTGAACTTGGTAGACTGTTTTCCTCTGAGAAATCCCTACCTAGCAGACTTGACTTTTTCCTTTTGTTTTCCCTCAAGATTAAAGGAGAAGAGAGTCAGTAACAGCAAGTTCTACTCCTAAAGCAATCATTCTTTGATGCGTGCTTTGTGGTGAAGTTCAGGAAGATGTATTAACTTATCCTGCTCATCCTACTCGATGATGGTCTCGTCAGAATGAATGACTGGAAGAAGAGGAGGAGGAGGAAAGATGGGTTTCCTTAGTAATTTCTTGCTATAAGAAAAACTGTTTTAATTCCTAATTTATATTCTGTACAAAGTATACCCTCTGTGCAGGCCAGACCTTCTGTGTTTTCAAGATTCTTGAAATTTGAGGGCATGTAGTTGGCTAGACCTCACTTGTCATCAATACCTGAAGTACAAGTATGAATCGTCTGCTACATTTGTGTAAGCAGTCTGGAGAGAAGACTTTCACAGCAATTTGCATGCATGGAATTGCACCACTTTTAAGGTTCACTGGTAGTGAGTTTTTAATTTATTAAATGCTCTAAAAACACTTCTACGCCAGCATTGTCGCGCCATGTATGTTACAGTGCCCAAGGCAGCACATTGTACTTCTGATACTGCGTCAAGTATTTGGGGCTGCTGATAGCTTCCAGTGGACTGCCTCTTATTTGAAGTTTTCTGTTTTGTTTTTGTGAACTGGATGTTAATTTTGTTGAAATCAAATATCCCCTGTGACTGCAGTTGTGCTTTTCCTGTTGAACTCTCTGTGGAGGTTTAAGAAGGAACAATGTGTGAACCTGTGTTCACAACCTCAAGGCACAGGCAGGACAAGTTTTAAGATATGCAGTAGGAAATACCTGTTTGTTTGTGGAAAGGAAAGGTATTTCAGATTCTGAGAAGCATTTATTTTGGTATAGTATAATTTTGCAAATCCTTTCAGCTGTTAATGTGCTTAGAAGCATATTTGTTAACAAACTGGCCGTTTTTAATCTTGCAATCCTACTTAGATGATAGCATCAAATGATAGTGTCTTGTAAATGTAGACCATTTTCCCAAGGTGCACCTAATTCAAGAATGATAGTATGCACAAGTACAGAGGTAGATTGTTCTTACAGCTTGAATCAAATGAAGAACATGGAGCTATTGATGAGAAAAATAGTTGATTATAATAATTTGTGTTGGTTCTTTGTTCTAGCAGTTACTACTACCAAATTCCTAGTTCTTTATCTCTCCACAGGTGGAGTTTTGCTGTCTTTGTGCTTGACCTTAACTTTCAAATATGTGCAGAGGAGTTACTTTTTTCTGCCCAAGTAACTGCCTGAGGCATAATGTGCTGCATACGTAGGGCTGTATTTGTGATCACAGAAAACTGGCATGGATTTGGGATTCAAGGCCTGATGAAGCTGCCTCAGCAATTTTCAGTCTCTCTTGCTGGCCACACTTTGACTTCTGCTGTTTCTAGAGGCACTTAATTGATGCCATTGTGCTTTCACAAATGATGGTTTGAGGAACCCCCATGAGGTTTTAGCTGTTCTGTAAAGACAGTCTTGTCTCAAAGATGAAAGTGCTATAATAGTATGTCCCACAGTGGGGTGGCTTCTGTAATTTTTTATTATAAAGAAATTAATTACTAATCACCTAACTGAAACAGAGACGAGAGTGAAGTTAATGGCCACTGTCTGCATTTCTTCCTCCTGCCTGAAATCCCTTCCATACCTAGTTGTGATGGACTTGTTCAAGGCTTAGAGGAGTCCAAACACCCCGCAAACAGAGATTACATTGAAAAATTACATTGGCTGGGGATTTGGAGCTGTAACCTGGACTGTATAAAGCTGGGCTTATGCACAGCATTCAGGTGGCATGGGATGGTTCAGTTGCTTTTCCTCACGGAGGGGGACCTTTGGTGTGCATGCATTTTGCAGCATGTTCCAGGACATGGTTATTTTGTCGCATGGTCAGTCCCTGTGCTATGTATTTCATTCAGCAGCCTCCATGATTCCCATTTAATGTTGTGAGAACACTCTATTGTCAGTGTTGATCAGACAAGGTGGCCCAAAGCCTTGTCATATGGGACAGGATTTATTGGCAGCTGAGTACCAGCTAGGTTTGGACTGATCACAAAAAACAGGAGACTACAAGATGCTGTGGCTTAGAGAGAACAAGCCCTAGAGCTTGAGGCTGGTGCTGTGGTGGGTTGTTTCATTTTGTGAGATTTTTTTTGTTTTGTTTTATTTAAACTCAGTTCCAGAACAGACATAATCAAATTGTCATTTTTTCCTGGCTTTTTTTTGTTGCTGTGTATATTGCTGGCGCAGGACAGACATTGTGTGATGAACGCAGGAGCTCCTTGTGCTGCTGCTGTGCAAGTATTTAAGAATTAGCACATTTGATAGTCCTTTGAAATGTCCTGTGCACATTCTCCATGGATACGTGGTGCCAGAAGATTTAAGAGGCACTCCCTCAGTATTTATGAAAATGCATTTCATTTCACAGTAAGGCAGTATAATGATGCACTGTATTCAGAAGGGAGGCTGGTTTGTTGACTCCAGGGGATGGGCACAGCTCTGTATAACTCCTCTTGTTTCATGCATTCTGTGTTTCAACTCCCAAACCTCTCCTCTCAGTTCCTTGTCAGGGCAGGCTCTGTAGCAACTTTCTCCCAGTTGCAACCGGTTTAATACGAAAGTGGGTTTGAATATGTGTGCTAATTTTATAATCTAGGAAAAACATTTATAAATTGTTTGAAGTTAACAATATATGTTAAATTGTTATATTCTTATAGAAACTGTTTTACATCCTTAAAATAACTTATTTTTAATAAATAATTTTTGATATCTCAGCAGTGATGTGAATGATGCCAGATACTTCTTTGTTTAAACATCGCTCGTTGAATGTCATGAATTTGGCCAGTCACTTGAGGCAGTATGAGGGAGATCTCACTGAAAAGGGGCCAGCTGGGGGGTTCTGCTGGAGGAACGGCATTTCTGCAGCTTTAAGATAAACTGGCTTGCTGATTGTTTCTATAGACACGGTTACTGTTGCACTTGATCTGGCTGCAAACAAGCAGGACAGAAGAAAAAAGTCAAAGATCACGTTTAACTTGCAACTGCTAACCGACCTTTTTGAGTGATAGGCAGAACTTCAGCCTTCGTGAGTATCAGATGTGTTTCAACTCAAACAAGGCAAAGGTGAGTTTGTAGTCTTGGAAGCACGGTAATCTTGATTGATCACTATAAAATGATAGCAGCATTATTTCTGCCTTAATTACATGGGCAGAAGTGCTGCAGGTGAATGTGGACTGTCTTTATGTTGTGATTAATCTTTTTTTTTTAATTACTATTTTTATTGTTGGTAGTCTTGGGAACAAAATTTTCTCACTCTTCTGATAATTATATACATACTGAGCAGGAATCAATATGAGCAGCCTAATTCTTCTAGAAGGTCATTAGATGAGCCAGATGGTCTTTATCACCTTTACATTTGTGAATATTGAATGCATGAGTTCTGAAATCCAAATATTTTCTTCATTTAGGTGTTTTGTTGCCAGTGTTCTCACTTTTTTCCACCTCAGTGCACCTATAAGTTTCTCTGTTACAATTTTTTTTTTCAGTTTTGAAGTTCTCAAACTATCCTTCTAGATGGTGACGTGGCATTAGCTATATACCAGAGATCGAATTCTCCAGGCTAGTTCTAAAAATCTGAATGCACATGGAAGCTGAAGTACAGTTGTCTAATTCTGCTGTGGTCTTGTGTCAACATTTCCAGGTGCAGTCCAGCTATTTGGTTTTGTTCCAGACAAAGTTTATATATAATGAAAATTAACCTTTAGAATCATTTGGGAGCTAAATTCATCTTCTGATCTAGAACAGTATTTATAAACATGCACAGTTACTAGTTTAAAAAGAATTTCAAGAGCAGTTTCATTCATTGCTAGTCTACATTCTTGACACTCGTGCTCCTGAATTGCAATTTAATCCCCAGATTATTCACAATGTGTATAAATTATTAGCTTTCACGACACTTATCCATGAAGAGCACATAAAAAATTTTTAAATATGCCACTGTAATGTTGAAAATATGCAGAAATGAGTATTAAATAGTAGTGAAAGAAGATTTCAGTTGGGGCACTTAGAAGAAGACCTATAAATCTGGTCTACTTTAAGGATGATTGAAACTGCTAAAATAAATATACTTATGTATGTATTAGAAATACAAGTTGTTTGTCTATGTCTGGCAGAGTTTTACTGAGACAAGCTATGTATGCGAGGTTAAGGAGCTAACCAAAGATTCTGGAACTATTCACTTAGATATCAGAATCATTCTTTCCAGTGAGGCACCTCTCAATTGTTAAATCATTTTGAAGACCAGGAAAAGCTGTGCTCTACTTTGAGATCTACTTTTTCAGTTTTCAGATGCATTTCTGGTAATTCACTTTCAGGAAAACAGGTAAGAGATTAAAAATTGGAAACAGACACAACACTCGAATTAATTACCTTGATTTACTCAGCTATTCATGAAAGAATAGTAGTCAATAAAAAACAGGAAGGAGAGAATTCTCACTGTAAAATACTTAAAACTGAGCAGCTTACACATGTAATTTTCAATCAATTTTGAAGTATCTCCTTAAGCCACCGATTTCTTGTTTTCATTCTGGAAAGAGGAAGAGTAATATCCTTCACCTCTTCTGCAACCAGGACGTGGCTTTTC
Source organism: Chloroceryle aenea (assembly GCA_013399075.1). Taxonomy (NCBI): domain Eukaryota; kingdom Metazoa; phylum Chordata; class Aves; order Coraciiformes; family Cerylidae; genus Chloroceryle; species Chloroceryle aenea. Next base: position 152,875 of record VWZY01013660.1, on the reverse strand, counting down.
TTTTTACTAGATGGAGCTGCATTACAGGGCACTGGTGAATACACCAATACGCTGTTGATGGGGCCTGGGTTAGCCATTGCCAAGTCACTGCCAATGGACATTTTCCACATCACAGAGTTAACTCTGAAAAGCATACTGAGGAGTTCAGCAGTTAAACTAGATTAGGCATATACACATCCACACTGGAAAGCTGAATTTGGCTTTGGAATGTGATTGAAGAGTAAATTTATTCTCCTCTGCATTATTTAGGACAAGGAACAATGGTTTTAAGTTAGGGAAGGATTGGTTTAGACTGGATATTAGAAAAAAGTTCCTTAATATGAGGATGATAGACTACTGGCATGGGCTGCCCAGAGAGGTGGTGGAGGCCCCATCCCTGGAGTCATTCAAGATCAGACTTGATGAGGCTCTGAGCAACCTGCCCTAGGTAGAGATGTCCCTACTTGTGTAAGGAGGCTGGACCAGATGACCTCTAGAGGTCCCTTCCAGCCTAAAACATTCTATGATTATGTAGCACATACTTTTTAGGAACAGAGTGCAGGGATGAAGAGTATAATCCCACTAGGGAGGAAGAAGGGTCAGTCTAAGGACGCTCATTCCATTCACTGTAGTGTGCTGTTGTACCTGGAAATAAAATGTTGTTTGCAGCAGTACTGATCTTCATCTTGTTACTGATCTGATCATGTTTACTTCAAAAAGGAGCTGTGTATGAAAATTACACCTTTGTACTCAGCATTCCCATTCCTTAGGGCTAAAACTGTTGAAGATGATTCATCACCTGAATAACACAAATGTGTATGTTCTTGTTTGGTTTTTTGTTACCTGTCTGTCAAAAGCAAGAGTACTCAGAGAACACAGCTAAATTCTGCCCTCCATACTCAGCATTTCAGCCTTCAGAGTGAAAATGTAACTGTGGATGGAAACCACGAGACCATCACAGCAATCAGCAGCAAGAGCAATCCCCCATCCCTAGCAAGACACCTGATGCTGTACTGTCTCGGCTTTGGTCCATATCCCTGAGATCTAAACCACTCAACCACATCAGTCAGGCTATACTGCCGAGGCTCATAGCCCAGCTCCTTTCTGGCCTTCTCCAAACTAAAATAGTGCGTGACACCGGTTTTGTAAACCTCTGTGCGAGTGAGGAGAGGCTGAAAATTATAAATGCGTCCTACAAGAAAATGAACTACTTCAGTAAGGAATGCAAAAAAATAGACAAGGGAGAGAGGAAGACGGCAGCTTGGGAACTTGTAACCCAAACCTTCCACTAAAGGTCGGAAAAATTCAAAGTTATTTACAGGCCTGCCATCTGAAATAAAATAGGCTTGGCCTGCAGCTATGTAGTTTTTGTTGGCTTTAAGGGCCTCGGAGGCAAGGATATGAGCCTGAACTAGATTGTCTACATGTACAAATTCTACCAAACTACAAGGATCTCCATAGACAAATTTAAACAGTCCCCTTTCGATGTAACTGATTATTCTTGGAAGATGTCTTTGTTCTCCAGGGCCATAGATGCCTGCTGGCCGGAGAGCACAAGTCCTTAATACACTTTTCCCATCTCCAAGTTCAGCACCATTTGCCTCCAGCACTTTCATTTCAGCTAAAGATTTGGTCCGGGAGTAGTGATCTGGATGGAGATGAAGAGGTAGATAAGGCAGAGATTCGTCCCCATTTTCTATAATCTGTCCTCCAAATACCACATTATATGTGCTTGTATAAACCAGACTCGACACTCCTCTGCTCTTGCAGGCCTGGATGATATTTTCAGTTCCTTTCACATTAACATCTTCTATAAGTTTTCGGTTCAGCTGCTCCCTGCCAGACATTCCATAGGAAGCAATATGGAATACGCAGATCACATCTCTAAGAGCCTCTTCCACTTCAGGCAGGCAACAGACATCCCCTTGCAGGAACTTTATTCCTTCTGGTATGGTCTGAGGTGGCTTGGTGACATCAAAGAGAATCACATCAACTCCCTTTTGGTATATTGCACAGCCTAAACTGAAACATGACAGAAACCGTATGTTACTACACACAGCATAATAGTGCATGAAAGGTGTCACCTGGAGGTAAGAAAAGACTATTATTAACTATTTTAATGCTGTCTTTTGTTGTTTGCTTGTTGTGATATTTTTTTTCTGATGGCAGTCTTTTAAATATTCAGCCATCTACTATGGGGAAGATTAGCTTTAACTGTACTACTTGAGGTACTCAGTAATTTCCTAGGCTTCATCAATATTTCAGAGGAAAAAGGAAAAAAGGTGGAAAAAAAGGCAGAACTGCTGCAAATGAAAATTTGGAACACAAAAAACTTAAGTGCTTTCAGCAGCCTTTTGGAAGAAACCAGCTATTTCTCTGCTTCTGTCCCTTACAGATGAACATTAGTAAACCTGTCTGGTGTAAATCTGTAACCAAATAGTGGGGGGGAATAATCTTACTGCTTTTGTGTCATCCCAATTCTATCAGAATAGGTTGATCTTTGTCATTGTGTTTGAAATTTTATGGAGAAGAGGAACGAATGAGATGCTTCTAAGCTGAAGACTTTGCCGTATGCCTGTGTTACTCCAAGTCACAGACAGAAACACAGGTATTGACACAAAGTATAAATCTGATATTCCCTTCTCCCTTCCTGTAACTGTTATATTTCTATAGTGCTTAAAGGGGGAGAGTGGAGTTAAACAGGCAAAAGTAAGATAAGTATCTTTTGAGGTTGTTTTTTTTTTCACTTTAAGTTTACTTTTTGGTCATAACTCTAATCTCTGGCCTAGGTTAGCAGTTGTAATTCTAGAAGATAGTCTAGGGCACAAAATAACATTTTTTTATATGAATTTTATATTTTCTACATGTAGAGGCATCTATAGTAAGAGGAAATGGATTTCACTGAAATATATACTTTATTAATAACTCTAAACCTAAAACATAAATGTCCATAAAAATATTCTTGAGAGTGGTGAGCAGCTGGAGTATTTAATCTATACAGCTACGCATGTGTGCAGCTATCTGCAGGTCATGGTGTACTGTTAGAAGGAAGACCTGCATACCAGTGTAGGCTTGCTCTGGAGAGGAGGCTGAAGGATGATGACCTAAATCCCCCTTCAGAAGGTGACCAGACAAGTACATGTCTGCAAGCCAGCCGATGCCGGACATGTGGAAACACAGGACATTTGCTTAAAACATTTAGAAACAGAAAAACGTGTTTGTTTAAAACTGAGACCCAAGATAAGAGGGGGTGAATTGGATCAGGCATTTCAGGCCCAGTTTTCCCGTTTACAGATGGATTTTGTGGCCTCAGCACAGCAATCTATTATGTTTATTCTTGTATGTAATAACTGAGGCACTAACCGGAAGCCAAAATAACCACCTCCTCCAGTAATGAGGACTCTTTCGTTGGCAGTAGTTCCCGGTTCCATCCTCTTTCCTTTGGCACTATTTAAGGAAATTGACCTATAAAAGACATTGTAAAAACGCGCATTACAACCAGTTTGTTTCAATAGGGCTACACCGTTATTCACAGATCTACTTCCTTTTTTAACTGGAGCCCTTCCTTTCAGCGTCTGCTATTCCTCAAAAGAGAGCTTACACTGGGAGAAAGGGGTGCTATACAGAAAGCCAAGCTATAGCTCTCGTTACGAAAAGCTGAGAGCATCTTCAGCTTCCCTCCTCGCGGCTCGTTCTGCGGCTATTCCGCGTACACCGCCCGCAGGCGGCATCGGGCCTCTCAGCACGGCCACCCCCCGTTGCAATACCCGGCCGGGAGCTCCGGCCCCGCTGAGGAGCCCTCGGAGGGGGTAGGGGGACTGGGGGCAGCTGCCCGGCCGACACTGGGCGTATTCCCGCCGGTACCTGCTCCGCCGACCGCAGCCCCCTGTCAGCGCCGCCGGGCTTCACGGGAAATGGAGTCTGCGGGGGCGCTGGGCCACAAGATGGCGGCGGGGTGGGCGGGAGGTGCGGGGTGGAGCGATCGGGGGAAGTCACTTGGTAAATGTCGAATTTTGTTCTGGTGAAAGCCGGTTAAGTTGGAGTTTGCCGTGTTGTGTCAATTTGTGTGCCCGGGAGCTGATGCTCTTCCTTTTCTCTAGTGACAGCAGACCAGAGCTCGCTGCTTTAAAATGGTGACTCTGTTGTCTTCGAAGCCTGGGCCCTTTTGGGCTGTGTTGCCTCCTGATGTTTGTAGTTTTCCCTCGGTATGTACCTGGACTCGGGTGTGAGGCTCTGCAGAGCTCTGGGACATCTGAGGAGCTGTCTGTGTGGCTAAAGAGCTCTTTGCTCGGACATTTTGTGTGGGCAGGGGAGCTTCTGGCCTGGCTGCTGAATGCTGGTACATGGATAGCGCGGCCACCTTCAAATAACCCACCGCCTGCGGGAGAGCTGTGCCCTCACGGCGCCTGGGGACCTGGGACGTGGCTGTCCCCCATCCTGCTGCCACAGGCACAAGCTTGTATCCCATAACACGCCAACAGAAGTAGGCTGTGCCTGCTGCAGAGGCTGAAATGCTTGTGGCAGTGGGAAAAAGACGCACAGTGCTGACTGACAGAAGTAGAATTGCTTGAAAGTTAAACATCCACTGCAAGCTGTCTGTGAGAGCGGGCTGTAAGAGGAAACAATGAAGAATTATGTTATCAAAGTCCGTTTTGTGCTATTTTCCATTTTTCTTTTGCAGAAGTCTGAGTTGCTTGAGGAATGGTAGAAGGAACCAAGAAAGTGGATTCAATTTCAAAACCATTAAAACATGCAAGTTTCTGTTGTGCAAAACCTTGATGGAAGTAGACTTGGTATGCTCTGATTTTACTTTGATTGATGAGTGGCAAGAATTAAAACTAAGCAGATCCTTAAAAAAGTTCTGTGAGCATTGCAAAATTTTTATAGCAATGATTTTTTGCTGGTAAACCTTTGGGACTCTTAAAAAGCCATCTCCACTATTGAGTTTGAGCTGTACAAAAACCTGACTCTGCAGAGCTGCTGCATCTGTGTAGACTTTGAGAGGGTCTGCTGTGGTGCTTCAAGAAGACCAATTTAAATCAGTTCCCAGGTGTTCAGCATCCTCTTCAGCACTCATCTTGACATCATGAGTCCCTGCTATCAGGGGTGTTGAGGCTTAACAAACATATGCTTGTTGTGTATGACTTTTCTGTAGCACTGCACAGTTGCCACGACTTCCCAAATTGGGCATGCTTGCCAGGTATTTTCAGTGGTGATTCAGGTGGCTGGGTAGAACTGGTGTCGGGAAAGAGACTTTTTTTTGGATTCCCATTAAACTGGGAGGGCATTTCATGGGGTGCTTGCTTCTCACTTGGTACTCTCTGAAGCTGTGTACTTTGGATAAGATGGAAGCTGCAGCACGTTTTACTAAGTCTGTCCCTCTACTGCATTTACTTGGCCTTGTTGGAAATACAGTATGAGGAAAATAAGGTAATTATATGTACCAGAACTAATGAAGCAAGTTTTTCTAAGGAATATGTCTTGGATGGATTTTCTGTTGCACTAAAAGATAGCAGTGGTACAATCAAAATACTGCTTCTTAGAGTATTTGAAGTCTTTCCTTTGTCAGTGGCACTCCAGGTGCTTTAAAGTTTCACTCACCCTGGGTTTACATTAGTGATGGATTTTTTCTGTCTTCCTGTATCAATGAGTTAGGCATCGTGTTCATGAATACAGGCTAACAGAAGTTTCTGTATTGCAGACTATCTACCAAGATGGTGTTCTGGAGATGATGACGGCCTGGAGAAATGACAGCATACTCCAGGGAAGAGCAGAGTGACGTTACTTCGTAGGCAGAAGAATATAAGGTGATTACATCTTGGTGCATAACATCCAGGACGGTAACAACTGCTTGCAGCCCTCTACATGAGAACAGTGGGAGACACTGCTAAAGATCTTGTGTTTCTAACCTGGTTTGTTCAAAGGGGTGAATACTGGGTGAACCTGGTGGAAATTTCGTCCTGCAGGTGGTTCTGTTTCACTTCAGTAGCTGTAGTAACTGCCCTCTTGGAGTTTCCTAAGATTATTTAGACCTTTTTATTTTGCCTTTTTTTTAAAATTTCAAAATACTTCAAAATCCACTTACAGCTCTAAGAAGCTGCTACCTTTATGTGTTCAGATATAGTTTTATATTAAATATCTGGCTATGGTTTACTTTATTTAGACAATTAGTGTTGGATCAGGACTTAGATATTTTGCTGACCTTCTGAAGGAACAGTATTAAAATCTGCAGAACATGAGGGCATACTAGAATTCTAATTATCATTTATAGCATTCTTTTAGTCTGATCTTATGTCTGAGTGAATTACACTAAAATGTTTAAAGTATATTCTGCTTGCTAGAACAGTCCTGTGGGGGAAGACTAAAAGGTGCTTTACATGGCAACTGCTTTTTCTTCTTGTTTAATCTTGCAGAAAAAAACAGCTGTGTGATAAAGAGGGGTTTTCTCTGTGTGAGACAGGCACCATCTTTGCTCTGTTTACACAGGGCCTGCAGTAATGATCTGCAATAAAAAACAGTGAGTAGTGAAGTGGAAAAATGTGTGAGCTGCAGGTACCACCTCCACTTGTCTTAGCTACATTACCAGGCCAATGAAGTCTGTTAACCCCTCTAGGAAGATCTGATTGTATCAGGTCAAGATTTCTGTGCAGATAAAACATTTGCTTGCAGTGCATGGAGAAGATTAAAAAAAAAAAAAAAGTAGTATTTCTGCCAAATAGGACTCTCAAGTAAGTTTGTATTAATTTTGAAAGGCCATAACCTGTAGGTTCATCCCGTACCTGCCATGCTTCAGGTGCTTCCTTGTTTTGCCTCCTAGAAGGATGTCTGACATAGGAGGTGACAAAGCATGTTCACATGGGAGTGAACAACATCAGCTCCCAAACATTCTCAAACTGAGAGTCAGAGGCTGTCCTTAAAAATATACTGGTGTGATTAGAAATGGATAGAACAGAAAGACACAGGTGTAGTGGTCTTGGGAGGACCAGCTTGCCTATGCAACATGATTGGTACTAAAGAAATGAATAAACAGGTGCCATCCTTCACTTTCATCAGCAATAGTGGTGCTTTTTTACCCACTATCAATGTTAAGTAGCTTAGGCTTGTTACCAAGGCAGCTTTTCATAGCATTATTCTGATTAAATTAGGGGGTTACAAGCACTGAAATATCCCTTTGAATAAGGAATATATACCTAGATTTTTTTTTTCCTTTTATTATGGAGTAGCAAACAGCACATTTAACATAGGGCTGGGTATTAAAACAAAGGTTTGCAGTTGCTATGCATTAGCACAAAGCTGTTTCTGAGGTCCAGCTCTTTGAGATTTTGCAGATGGAAAGCGCAGACAATACTAGAGCAATAATAGACATAATTTGTGACCAAAAAACATGTTTTGGAAATGCAACTTGTGTTTTTTTATTTCAAGTTAGGGAATTTTTAGTTAAGAGAGATGAAAAAGTGTTGTTATGGCTTTTAATGGGTAACTTTGTCATAGCTAAACCAAATGTTAATACAGGTTGTGAGCAGCTGCAGAGGGCTGATCCAAATAGCTTGTGTACTGCATGAGTTTGTTCAGTGGGTTATGATTATTTGCACAGCTAATGGATTACTGTTGGTCTAGCTGTGCCCGATTACTGCTGGTCTTCTGGTTCATCTCTGAAAGTTCAGTGGGTCTGTGATAGACATGTACAGTGGCCACTACTGGATTGTCTAATTCTCTTAATGCTCCTAAAAGATGTTCAAGTAGCTCAACACAATAGCTTAGTGCATTATTGGTTGTACTGTGTGCTTAAGCTATAGTGTGGCTCAGTAGCATGGTGGGAAATAGAGACTAGGAGAATCATAAATATTTTTGTTTGTCAGATAAATAGATAAACTTTTGGTATCCTTCCCACTGTGTCTCCCAGGCACAGATTGTCTATAATTTGTTTATTCTTCTGTTATCTTTATAAGTGATCTGACTCTTGTTTATGCTTTCCTGCTTTTCTTTGTTTTCCCTTTGACTTTTTTTCAGCCCTGGACAAGCTGTTTCTTGCTTTTAGCCTTCCCCTGTCCTTCACAAAGCAATGGGAAATGTGTCTAAAAATCCTCTTTGGTGGAGATTCCTCATTCTGGACAATGATGGAGTCTTTAGCAATTTGATTCCTGTTTGGAGCTGTTGTCCTTGAGAAGCTTGTAATGAAGCCTCAGTTTGCCAGACAGCTTGTCGAGGGCAAAGAGATTACCCTGTAATGAGTCAAATGCTTCATATTCCATGGGTTTAGCTATTTTTGGCAGAATTACCTGATATAGTAGATTAATAAACATTCATTCCTGAGATTAAAATATACAGTGAACAGAGCAATCTAAAGAGAAAAGAACCTTGTTGCTTTCCTGAGCTAGTCATAGTATGAGACAGATAGCTGTACATCTTTTTTCAGAACTGATGAGGCCATCCAGATTATCTTGAGTATTGTGTACAGTTCTGGTCTCCCCAGTTCAACAGAGACAAGGAAATATTAGAGAGAGTCCAACAGAGCTACAAAGATGATGGAGGGACTGGAACATCTCTCTGATGAGG
>VWZY01013660.1:110456-144331 GCA_013399075.1 Chloroceryle aenea | reverse complement strand
GGCCTGCCCTGGGTGTTCCTGTGCTGGCAGCGGGGTTGGACTCGATGATCTCCAGAGATCCCTTCCAGCCCCTACCGTTCTATGATCCGTTCGTGCTGTGTGCCTCAGCCACACAGAAATGGGAAAGAACATTCCCATTTACGCTTGGCTATGTATTGTAATGAAGGCTTGGTGGAAAATTGTCATGCATGGTGCCCTAAGGTTTTGGTTTTTAGGTACTGCAGGTACGCTGTCAGTGCGCAGGAAGCGCACACGGTGTATGAGCCAGTAATGCAAGACTTCATTCATTCATTTAAGTTTCTTTGAGATTATCTGGGTTAATTATATGTACATGATTAATTATATGTACTCTCAAGTGCATCTTTCTGTGAACTCTAGTGTGAGTCTCTTCAAAGTGACATAAGCACACAAAGTGACATACAGCATACAAAGTGACAGAAGCATATCCAAGCTGAATAACTGACTAGGAAGACTGAAGTCAAACTGTTCAGCTGTCTTTGATTTGTTAGTTGTAACAAATTTGTAGTGAAACCTCTCACTTTTGGTAAGGAATCAGTTACAATACTTTCCAATTACTTGAGAATATGCTCAAAATATCCCCAGAGATCTTTTGCCATGCTGATGAAAAAGACTGCTAAGAAAGGAAATTAGTACTTCAATGAAAATTCTTCAGCTTTAGCTCAATACTTAGTCAAGGTGCCATCAGCTCCACTTTTGAAGCAATGGCAACTCAACAACTGTAAGAATTTTGAATTCTCAGCAAGTGACTTTTCCCTGTGTAACAGGTATCACAGCTGTGCCTGTGAATAAAAGCAGCAGTGTGGAAACTCGGGGCTCTATCTGAACTGAAGCATGGGAAGCCAGTGACTTTGCTTTAGCGCTCTGGCAGCCTCTTGAAGCAGTGAAGTAAATTAAAAACTGGTGACTTCTCTGTTTCCTAAACTGGCTCTGTCACAGACATGAGGCAGGTCTGGTTAAACACACAGCAGTTTAGGTGCTCCCTAATATGGGAATAAATCCTTCACGTGACTTTTTCATGTCTTCCTTATTGGACAGGTAGATGCATGGCAGCTATTGCTGATTAAAAATTACTTTTGCCTTAGCTAGAATTTATGATAAATATTAAACAACTGTTTGAACAGCCAAAAGCATTGTGTCCACATCTCATTTGCAGACTTTATTCTGCAATTTAATTTGTGATAAGGCAGGTAGAGTTGTTTAACAAAGCTTGTTATCCATTTACAACCAATTAATAAATTATTATCTTGGCTCTAATAGAAACTATACTGGAATAAAGCTATGGGAAAAAGAAGACTATTTGGCATACAGTGTTTCCAGGTACATATGAAACTAGGACAAGACAACACCAAAACCATGATGAACCTCAAAACAGGATATTTGTTGCTTATTCTGCAGAAAAATAAGGACTGTGTCCTGGCTTGTCATCAGATGCAAGACAATGTATCTCTTCCTGTGCGCTCCTGTGGTTTTGTGCTCAGCTCTTTTGTGAGCTGGGTGCGCTCAAAGCAATGTGAATGATGTCTCACATTTTGGCCTGACACAGAACAAGATGTTTTGATTTGGGTCTTCATATGTGATGTATTTGTATACGCATATATGATTCTATGCAAAGAGTAATTAAATCCCAGTGTAGAGTCTGAGGAGACATACTTGTGAAAGCTAGAAGCAGAATGTCATCCTGGAGAGGCAGTGCTCCCCTTGTTAAATACCGGACTTGCTGGTGTTTAGATGAAGCAAGGTGAGAAGATACTACAACTTCAGTGGAGTTTATGAGCTTGGTCGATCCTTATCTGAAAAATAGATCATTCTATGACAGCATGAAGACACTTAGCTTCTCATAGTTATAACCTAGTTTAAGGCCAGCTCACAAACCTATTTTTCCTCTGTGTGTATCAGCCAGACTTTACCTAGCTGGATGGGTAAGATCACTTGTCTGTCTCATCTCCTAACGCTCCTCTTTCTGGAAAAAGTTACACTGTCAGCTCTGGAGCATGACAAAATTCTGCAATAGATCTTTTGAGTAGGTCCTGGTATCTTTCTGTGCAAACAGCCCTTTTATTTAGTCACTCCAGACTGTGTCACAAAATGCTGCTTATTATAAAAGGACAGACATAAGTGTACATGCTGCACTTTTTAAATCATCTTAGCAAAAAGTTTCTATGGTGATTTTCTCTCATAGCTGTAAGGGAGCTCTCTTTCTCATAGACCCACAACAATTTTCTGTCTCCTTATTCAGACTACTGCTGCATTCCTGCTCTTAAGCATCACAAAATGTTGTATAGATGGTAAAGTACCATGGAAACAATGGATCCTAAGTTGGTAAACTTTCTGGTCTAACAAAAACATTCCATAGTATGCTGATGAGCTTGCAATTAAAGGTGGTTGGGAGCTCCTGCTCCTAATTATTTTCTGGTAGAAATGCCTGTTTCTCATAACTGAAAAACTCTGAAAATAACTGGCTAGCTGCTTGTGACGAAAAGGGAGAGAGCAGGGCAGAATCACAGGATGGTAGTGGTTGGAAGGGACCTCTGTAGATCATCTAGTCCCACCCCCTGCTCCAGCAGGGTTACCAAGAGCAGGGTGCCCGGTACCATGTCCAGGCAATGTTTGAGTGTCCAGGGGAGGAGACTCTACAACTTCTCTGGGCAACCTAGGCCAGGCTCTGCCACCCTCACAGGAAAGAAGTCTTTCCTTTATGTACTATCCTCAGCTCTAACTTAAAATTGAATTTGTCAGGAATGAAATATAATTATCCTTGTTAACAAAACGTTGTAATCCATAAATAATACTATGTACTACTTATGCAGAAATATCTTTGAGATTTTGTTCTATCTTGAGAGCACAGTGTATAATAATTATAATTTAAAAAAAAAGTAGCAAACAATAAAAGCTGTAAAGCAAAGATAGGTAGGAAAAAAGTGTAAAGTCAGTGAAGGACCAAATAGTTGACACTTTTCTCATACTCTTACTATGTTAAAGAAAAATGTTTTCAAAAAATTCCAGATGATGCCATCATTATCTGGCTGCTGTTACATGATAACAGATTTGAAGCATTCTCTGGAGACAGTCTTAAGCACCAGTAACCATCATAACCTGAAGGTCATACCTCGTAGCTGTCATGCTACTAATACCATAATGTGAGTGACTTCAGAGGATGAAATGCTGCCTGTCTTTCTTGAGCTGTATGACCTTCCATTTCCCCAGAATGATCCTGAAAGTAAACAAAGGAAAGCAAAAACCAAACACACAACAGTAAAAATACAAATATTGCTTATGTCAAGGCATGGAAATGTAATTTGCGAGGCTGCACTCATGAATGTTGGTCAATTTACCAGCAGAGCTGTCAGCTGTGAGTGCAGGGGTAAAGCATCTCCAAAAACAGTGTAGCTGCTGTATTTCAGGGCATGAGCTCCAGGGAAGGAAAGGAAGGAATAAGGAGGATTCATGCTTGGGTCAAGGATTACCTGGACATCATCTGCAGATCAGAGATGATGATGACCCAAAGCCAAGCCTTTCAAACTCGAGGGAAAAAAACAACCTGTTCTTAGCCTCATTTCTACCACCTGATTGGACTTGCTTTGAATTAGATTTTCTCACCAATACCAAAAGGATTGGCTCTTCTTTAAAAGCTGTGATGAGCAGGAAACGTGCATTCAGTGGAGCCTGCTGCCCTGCACGGCTGTGGGTGTCTACTGTCACAAGGGCAGCTGCTGCTTTAAGTAGATAGGAAAGGCTTTACTCTTGCTGAAAAATTAGAGTGGGAAGTGGCAGAAATAGAGCTTTGAGCATTCTGCTTTTAAACAGAAGAGAGTCCTTTTACAGGATTCAATCCACAGAAGGAAAACCGTTTTTCTAGGTACCTTTTTTGTGTTAGCCTTTTCAGTTATAATTCCTAAATGAGTAGGTAACAACTTCTGCTGTCTGCAAGGCTTTTGTGATCTCTTTCATTACTTTTAATTGTGCTTTTTTGAACTGAATTTGAATGGGTGGTGGTAGGGAATCACAAACAAACTGAAACAAAAACTCCCACCCATCTGTAGTTTTGAGTCTTGGCTCACGGAAGTGATCTATAGTCCTGACAACTAGCAATCTGTCATTAGATCACAGATTAGGTACGATTTTAATTGGGAAGCTCCTGCCACCTTGTGGCAAGAACTCTAACTTTGATTGAATTGAAAGAATTGCACTGGATACCTAACAGCTGTATACCTAAACAAACAGAAAGCAGGGAGACCAGACACTTTGCTTTGCTTCACTATTTGGGCATTATCACTTGTAAATATTATCAGTATTTTAAAGTGAACATCATTTAAAAGAATAAATAATCTTACTGTAACTTTCTGCAGCTACTTCCTCCATCTTTCTTTCCAAGACGTTGCAGAAATTATTTCAGTGGATGTAGAGTACTGAGCCAGGAGAACCCCCCAACAACTTTGCTATTTGTATAAGAAGTTGTTGCCAAGAGTTGTTGTTGTAGTACTCGTTTGTGTTTCAGGTGTCTGCTTTCATTATGGCACTGTTTGCTTTCAACTGTAATGAACATGCAGCTATAGCTTCCTTCCTCACCACTACAAAGGCTTTGTGACTTCTTGATGTGCTACATGAAGCCTTTGTTCAGAACACAGGAAAATAAAACCAGCACCTGTGATTCATCTTTGTACTACTTTCTGTTTCTTTTGCATTCGGTTCTGTATGTACATATCCTGAGAGTATATTGCATAGGCTGAGCTGTTTTCATGGATGCTGGCCTAACTGGGGTCATGAAACTGTGACAGCTTCAGCCACCCACATGACAAAGTAACATGGGAAAAAGAGGGTTTTTACTGACTTGGTTCATGATTTCTCAAGCTTAGATTAATATTTCTCTCAAGATCTTATCTGAGAAATATGTTGCAACCATGCTGATTTAAACAAATTCAAACAACCAACAAACCTGTCATCACTGCCCCGAGCAAGTGTGAACTCATTCCATTTTAGGACCTGAAACTAATACTGAGATCAGTAGACGAAACAGATGGAATTTAATTTCCAATAGCTAAGACTACTTGTATTGCTGGGTTTATGCAAACAGAAATCTCGATACATGGTATTTCTTCTTCCTAGCATGCTTTCTGATTAAAATACTGATAGCTGTACTTAAGAAACACCAAACTGAGAGCCTTGGAGATGGCAATCTTTACAAGGAAGTAAGATACCAGGCTTGGATACTTGATAAGCAGCATTTGTAATAGGATGTTAATGTGGTTTGTCCCTAAGCTCTTTCACTGTATGCAAATATAAAGCTGATTCCCCCACAAAGCTATACCCATGCCAACTGTTGGAGTACTACTATGTAGGGCAGATGCTGCCACAGGCTGTAAGAGTGTAAGGATTTTATGAAGAAGCCAAATTGCAGTTAAAAATGGCTGCCCCAGTAGGTATCTGCATTTGCAAAGCTCTCCTTTCCCAGCTGTAGTCATCTATGGTTTCATCTGTGCCGCTTTGGACACGTAAGCGTTGACATTAGTGAAGCTGCTGTGTGGCTGCAACAAGTCTTCCTAGTGTGAAAAATGGTTCCAACACAAAATGTTATCCCTCTGTGTCCTGACAGCAGTTGGCATGAGTGTAATTGCTGCAGTTAGTTTTTAGCTTCTCAGCTTGATCCAAAATATGTCTTGTGTGAATATAACATGATACAAACATAGAGATAGCTATGATCAGAGAGACACAGCTGTGTAACAACGTTCTGGACAATAAAGATAGTTCTCAGGATATTTATTAAGAGGAGAGTCTTGCCAGATGGACTCTGCAGGAAGGACGTACATCACAAGTGCCATGTGATAAGAATTATACACAAACAGCTTCTTAAGGCTCATCCAGGGCTATTGGAACAAAATGGTAGAAGAAACCTGACTGTGAGCCCAAGGAAGAATTTGACTTTAACAACTTGAAAATCAGCTACATTCTGAATCTGCAAAAAGGTGAGCTGTTAAAAGTCCGAGCAGGAGCTTAGTAGCTCAGGAAAAGTTGTTCTTGAACAAGGAGTTGGTGGGTTTAGTTTTCCTGGAGCTATGTAGAAACTTAGAGTTTTAGGTAGAAATCAGATCAGAAATTAAACCTGACTTTGCAGGAGAGAAAACAGAAAATAGGAAAAATAAATTTTAAGTGATGATGGTTATATGGTATTTACTTACTTTGGAAGAAGGGGATGAGAATTTGTAAAGTCGAAAATTAACAAGGAAACATGAGCCAGAACTAGACTGCAAGTGGGAAAATTAGCCGGAGCTTCTCATTTGCTGCTTTAAATAAAGTTAGGACAGGGTTTCCTGTCTTAGGCATAAAAATGGACCTGCCCTGGATCAAGCTTCAGATTAGGTAGAAGATATTTCCTAAAGCAAATATTTGTCTTTTCTCTTGTTGCTAAGTTTGTATCATTTAGGGTCCTTTAGACCGGTTGATAGTAAATGTTTATAAGTAGAGTTCAGCAAATTAGCAATGGGCAGCAGAATTCCAAGTGATGTGAGTGTTTCTGTTTGAGTTTTCTATTCAGTGGGAACTAGAGGATTGATGACTGGTCTATGTTCTAGTTAAGATATGACTTGTGCAACAGCTCTGTGGGAATTCTGATTGTGAGGCTTGGTGATTTCTCTCCAACGGAATCAAAAGCATAATGCCCTTCTTGTTTTCTGTGTAAAGTATGAAGTAAATTAGAAACAATGATAAGCAAACCTTATTTCTTGTGAAGCTGCACATATTTCTTTGTTTCTAACTGTTAGTTAGTTATAGGGAGTGAAAAGACCCAGTAGGTCCAAAGAGATGTTATCTTTGAAAAGTTCACCTGTGCCTTGTGAGTGTTTTGACCTTTACAAATATCAAACAATGGCACTGTAAATCCCAATTAAAACCCAGCAGGTATAGTAACAAGGGGTGGATATTTCCTGGCGTAGGTCTAGTCAATACTGCAAAAGCAGTAAGGTGTAAACCTCTCTCTACCTGTGTTTCCTGGAAGTTCAACTCTAAGAGACTCTTGTCAGAACAGGTCAGGAAGAGGATGAGAGGTAACTATTGCAGACTGCAGCGAGGGGGATTCCAGGTGAATATGAGGGAGGAGAAAAAAAAAAAAAAGTAGTGAATAAGCAAGCAGTGGAACGGGGACCTGGAAAGATTGTTAATCCTTCTCCTCAATGGCTATGAAATTTCCACTGAATGAGGGTCTAAGGAATCTGACCTAACATTAGAGTTACCTTAGCTGCGATCAAGTGCCTGGACTAGATGACATCCCACCAGAAATTCCTTGCAGCCTGAATTGTTCTGTGATGAGGGGCATCTGTTTTGAAGCCATATGAACAAAGCAGTGTTAAACATATCCTATGTCAGTGAGCAGATGGGTGGTAAGAGTGCACGAAGATCCTGCCACCAGAGGGAGGAGATGCTGGGTTTTGGACACGGCACGGCACAAGGCTTGTGGGTCCCTGGGAGGGTGGTAGCAGAGCTGAAAGCTCTCTCTCAAAGACCCTCTATCTCTGAAAGGGGCAATTTCCAAACGCCTGTTGGGTGTGAAGCCTGTGACACGTGAGTTAAAGAAATAGAGGACCTTTCTTGGTTGCTGCTCTGATGCCAGGAGGACCTGGTGCCAAGCTTTAACTGTTGCTTCCATCACCGTGGGATGTGGATTTTGACTCTGCTGCATTTTCCTAAGAAGGTAACCTGCTCCAAGGAGCCTTTGAGAAAAAGCTGTAAATCTCATGTCAACTTCCATTCTTCAGCTCTGCTCAGTCAGCATAGAAAAAAAGTTTTGTGGCTTTTGTATTTTAAACATTGTTTAAATAAGGGTGCCTGATATTCCATCTTGTTAATTTTGTGTAGTAGTTGCCATACTCTTTCAATTCTGAAGAATTGATTTTTGAATGATGATACATTTATGTGTCTTTTTTTTTCTTTACCTAAACAGCTTCAAAAGCAAATGAGTCTTACTGTGATAGTATAAAGAATATTTGGTCTGAAACCTAGGAGGTACTTTTATAAAGCAAATGTAAAGGAAATTGTAGCTGCCAAGAAGAGTGTTTCTGTATGAATACACAGAATAGAGATTTGGTAATGTGTAGATAATTCCTGTTAGTGGTCAAACCACTTGAAGAGCATGTGGGTACAATTCCTGCTTATAAATCTTCTTGAAAATCACTAAGGATTTCATGTTGACAGAAAAATAGTAAATAGTTGGACCAAAATTTACAATGTATAGCAGTTTTTATAGCATCAGAACAATGATATTACTTTGCAACTTTCTTATTAAGCATTTTGAACTGGCAAAGGATGTGGACATCTGGAATAGCAATTACACTGTACTGTGCCACACTACATAATAAGCTATAAAAACGTAGTGCTCCCTTTAGAGTGGTTTTGTTAGGATCTGGTAGAGTTCTAGAGATATATGTTGCAGATCTGATCTATATTTTAGTTTGAGGAATTTGAAACAAACAAAAAAATACCTGCAGGGACTTATTTGCCTTTGTGATTCCAGCTTGCCAGAATTCTGAGTCTTAGGCATTCTTTTTAACCTTTCCTTTTTAACATTTTGCATGCTGAGCTGCCACAAACTCATTTAACATTTTCTAGATTAGAGACACAAGGTGGAGGGTTTTTTCACTCTGGTAACAAAATCTGCATTTGTGGTAAAGATGTGAGTCTGTGTTTGTGCTTTGACATTTGAAGGAAATCTCTGTGGTTGCCACAAAGCAAAAAAGAATCAACTTCTCTGCAGTTCTGTAGAAATGCTGTTTCAATGAAGTTTTTGCATCTTGCAATGTGTGTAAGTTTCTGTTGCATGTTTATGGAAGAAAAAACTTCTCTAAAACCTCTATCCCATCTGAGGAGAGGATGAATGTGTTTCCAGTAATTGTTGTTCCTCAGTGTCTTTCATTTGCATGCGATGGACAGAAGAAAACAAAGTGCTGCCTTTTTGGAAAAGATATGGGTAGCACCCAAGATGCACAAAAAAAGCCCATGATGTTTGAAAATGCTCTGGGTTTAAAACTGTTCACAGATATCTCTACTGAGATTTCTTCCCCAAGTATGCTGCTTAACCCAGCTGTGAGGGGGAGGTAGGTAAACTCCCTTTTTCAGAGCTACTCGGGCTTTTTTGTGCTGAAGCCAAGTTTGTTACCTCCCATGAGAACAGTATTTCCCCAGGCTGCATCCATTATGGTAAAACTCAGTTGTTAATGTGCAGTAACGCTTATCCTTGTGGCAGCTTTCTGTCTCTCTCACTGTTTTGTAGTAGTGTTTTTGAAAGCAGTATCCAACCATCTCTAGAATATTTGAAATATTTTGGAAGTGGGCAAGCCCCTGCCAATATGAAGGGGTCTGTAAGGAATAAGGGCTGGAGGGGACATGGCTTGCACGGATCCTGGCATGGAGAAGAGCACATGTTAAACAAGTGACAGGAGAGTGGGGTAGGGGGCTTAAATAGGGTGACTGGGAGGAAAGGCATCCCTTTCATATAATCTCCTGTCTATAGCTTTGAAATCTGTTATGGCCCATATGGTAGGGAGTACACTGGCAGAGGGGAACCCTGGAGTAGTTGTTTACTCGAGTCCATCCGTACTGTTCAGTGGATTCTGACTTCCATTCCAGGAAAGCACTGTCGCCAGATCTGAGAGAGAGGAGACAGCACACTAACAAAGCAGCCAGCTGACTCCCTGCACCAGCCACTCCTGCCCAGCCCTTCCACTGAGGTCAGTACTCTTAAGCTGGACATGATTTTGCCTGATAATATGTGGTCTGCAACAGTGCAATAGAAGTAGTTGGCAGGATCTTCTAGTTTGTTTTGCCTTTAGGTAATTATGCCATAAAGCATAACTGTCTTGAAGTTAAAGAATTAAAAGAATTGCAGTAGGATTTCTGAGTAAATGGTCCTCATCTTTAGTAATTAGATTAAAAAAAAATAAAAGCGTAGCTTTAGCAGAACTTCTGTCTTACTTCAGAATTACTGGATTCAGCAATTTGAATTTGTCAAAAAGTCAAAAACTCTGGACAGAAATAACATGATGAAGTAAAGGATGAGAACCTAATAGGAAAGAAATTCACTAGTTGCCCCTTTCTTGAGGAAAGCTATTAGAAATCTCACTGGGATAAAACCATTTTTTTTCTGTAATAATAAAATTTGTTATGGAATTGTTCAAAGTGAGAAAGCAGTGAATTTCCTGTGCTTCAGTTGCAAAGAAGTCTTGCCAGCTGAAAAACTTACCATCTACAGCATGGTAGATAGCATTTAAAATATCCAAAGATGCAGTTAAATTCAAGGCTGAAAGCCAAGAGTGAGCTTCTCTATATATGGAAGTACTGTAATTGCCCTAATGGGTTCCTGTTTTCCAGGAAGTTTGGTGCAAGCTATCCTGCTTGTTCATTTCTCTTCCCTAGAGATCCTGAAATGCCTTCCGACCATTACTGTACTTACTCCCATTTATCCCTGTTTTAAGCAGTGAGTTTAACAGCATCGTGTTTTCTCAGTGGGTACCGGCACTTCATTGCACACGCAGGGAAGGAGTAGCAGGTTGGAAATGATAAATTGTAATACAGCATTAAGGAAGTTTCTAAGTAGGAGGACAGATAAACCTGACATAATTCAGGGCTGGTGATGACAGAATTTCAAGCAAAAATCGAGGAAGATTTGAGAGGTTATCTTGATGACAAGATGAATTTCAAAGGGATACGTATCCTTTCTTAAAAACATGCTTCATGTGATGCTGCATGTGTTCTCCCTGTAAATGTAAGCTTAAAATTTATGTATTACTATGTTTAATTATTATTTAAGGAATAAGCAGAACCCACACTTCTGCCATCGGTTAACAAGGAAGTTTTTAGCTAGGGTCCTGGTCACCTTGTGTTGTCTGTGCTGTTGCAGCTAAGCTTCTGCTGTGATCTGAGGAAGTAACTCAGAGCTATGCTAGGATTATCTACATGACATCCCAGCATAACTGGACTGGGTGGGGATGAACCTTCTTTTTTCAGGATATGTTACTATGTTGAGCCGTGAGCTTTATTTCACTGCACTTCATATGCTCAATTTGCCACAAACATTGAACAAATTTCAGTATTAATGTAATGGCTGTCATGAAGTGTGTTAATAAAGAGTAATATGGCAGATAAGGACTTCAAATGGGATGAAGGGAATACCATTCCTAACAGATTAGCTACACTTAAATAGCAGCTGTTTACTGAACCTTCTACACTGAGCTCTGACCTGCCTGCTGTGAAGAAGAGAGGCCAGGCAGCATGCCCATTCTTCTGAAGATGGGAAACGATAGAAGCATACAGAAAAACTTTCCATTTTTTTTCTGTGAAACTTGCCATTAAAATGTATCTGTTTTCACAGAGCAACCCCCTCCTCGTTCAATCCTTATACGGCCATCCTGCTTCACTGTAGCTCTGTCCTCCCCAGCGTGGGAACACTCAGTGCAATGTGCGTTTTCACAGCATTTATGTTTTATTGACAGGATCCTCCTAGCTGTTTATGAAGAGCTTGGAGAATGTAAACCAATGGCAGAAGCTAGTGTGAAGCAGTAAAGCTTAATTGCTGGCTGTGGTCTATGTCTGCAAAGGCTCACTCTGTGCTTACTGCAGCTCTGCGGGGACTGACATTGTTATTCTGGGCTGTGGGCTGATGGTTTTTCCAAGTTTGATGCCCCAAAATTGCTGTGCTTATCTGGTATGCAAAAGTATGGTGAGGATGAAAAGCGGTTCGGATGGATGCCAGGGTAGGTAGGGAGAAAGACACCTTCACTCTGAAGTGTAACAGGGAAGAGGTAGAGCTGCATTTTGCCCTTCCCTCTTATGTCTTTCACAAT
Source organism: Chloroceryle aenea (assembly GCA_013399075.1). NCBI lineage: Eukaryota > Metazoa > Chordata > Aves > Coraciiformes > Cerylidae > Chloroceryle > Chloroceryle aenea. Next base: position 132,485 of record VWZY01013660.1, on the reverse strand, counting down.
GTGTGTGTTTGTATGTTGCAAGCCTGTGATGTTTTGTGTAGCTGAAGTGGAGCTGAAAGTAAGAAATCTTTCTTATGATTCAAATTGTTACTTGTAGTGTTAGACAGATTTCTTTGGGACAGCCTTGTGGTCTGTGGGAGGCTCAGCTGCGGTGCCTAACTCGGAACTGGAGCGATGCATTTCGGTTCCTGGAGCAGCGTCGTGAGACTGCCTCTGGGTTTGTCCTATAAGAACTAATGGCATGCTTTGCCTCATGTACCCAGGGCTGGAGGAGAGGAGCTTGGCAAGAGAAGTAGCAGGATGTTTGGCTTGGGTTACTTTACATCCCCACTGCATAGTACCTTCCATTTTTCTTCATGAGGTTAGTTAAAATAGAATCATAACCTGGTTTGGGTTGGAAGGGACCTTAAAAATTAACAAGTTCCAACACCCCTGCCATGGGCAGGGACACTTTCCACTAGACCAGGTTGCTAAATCAAAATTAAAAAAAAATCAAATTGCTGCAGTTTTAAATGCATGTAAGATTCCAGGATTCTGTTTATCTTTTCTTTTTGGAAAGTAAACTTTTGCATAAATGGATTTTATTGAAATCAAGAAGGAAATCAAACACCATGTCATAGTAGCACAACACAATAGCTCATATTCTGAACATGAATTTTGCTGTACATAGATATAACATGTAAGCCCATGTATCTATGACCTGCCTCATTGTTTCACAAATACATAATCTATAAATATTGAATTTCTTTGAGTAAAAGTAATAACAGGTCACCTTATTCAGCACTGGCCATCCAGTGACAGTTGTTTCCAATGACAATTCAAATATTTTTCTGCCAAAGGCGGTATTACGAAACCAAGAAAAGATGGAAAATTTTACTGGGAGTGTAATTTTCTATGTATACAAATAGAAAGCTGTGGCAGCAAATAAAAGCAGAAAAATCTCCCTTCCAGTCAGTCAATGTGGGAAGAACACAGAAGGGGTTCCTTTTGTTACTGTGCAAACATAAGGAATAAGGGTTTCTTCCATCAGCGATGGTACAAATCATGGACAAATTAAAGTGTTGCCAGTGAGTCAGCTGTGCTCGGGTGAAGGACAGTCTGAGAGAATCATCCCAGTCTTGGAAGGTCTGGTCCTTATTCTGACCCCAGGGAAGATAGCTCGGCCTGTAGGAAACCTTTCCCATGAGAAAACCCAGATGCATAGATGTAAATTGTGATGTAAATTGATTTCCATATTGGCCTGGCAAAAAACAAGAGTCTTAAGTTCTGTACACAAGAAGAAACTTGGAACCGGTCGCATATATTGTTTGTAGTGAATGAGAACAGAGACTGTGGGGGGTCCTTGAAGCACAAATCTGTTTTTAGAGTGCTCGCCTCCATGGCTTTTGTATGTCACAAATACTTTCTATGCTGTTCCTTGTATTATGTTTTTTGTGTAGGAAACATTAAGAGATGAGAGTTAATAATTTTCTTTAGTTAGTGCAACAGGCTCCCCTGGTGTCTTATCTGTATGGGATCTTCATTTTGCCTGGATGCTGCTGTGTTTATTCAGCTGTCCTAGAGCTGCTTTCTGAGATGACTTAAGGGCTGATTTTAAACCTCTTTCTCCAGCTATGCTACCTTTGGTATAAGCTTGTATGTTCTCACTGTTCAAAAGTGCTTCCTGCCAGATGGTTCCACACTTTAATTCATACACAGATCTTGTGAAACTCAGTGGATCTGTGCCACTTTCTCAGCAGAGGAACCTTAGGATCCATTTTTGACAGAGTTAAAGGATTTTTTCAGAACAGCTCTTTTGAAAGTTTGCAAACCCAAGTTGATGTCATTTCTTAATATTTTTTTTTAACTTGAAAAATATTTTAATTTACAGATAAAATACATACAAAATGGATTAATATTTATTTTAAAACATCCTAATTGCACAGCTTAGTTAAACTTATACTGGCTTATTAACTAGAAGTCCTTTACAAGCATATTTATGTTTTATCAGGCATAGGCAGGGCAAGTAAGCCAGTTAACTTTTCCTTTGATTTACACTTTGCATATTACAGACAACAGGAAAATGGTTTAATATACAGGTTGGATTATAAGAATCTTAATAATATGATTTTCACTGTGCTGCTTTTCAATATCCTGGTTATAGGCCTCCTCTTATTTTGGCTTTGATTTTTATAATGAAAATGTTCTAGTAAGGGGAAGACAGAAATATGTTTAGACAGGATGCCATCAACAGGTAATATGCTTTGTGTGACTTGAACTTGCTTCCAATGCCACCATCACCTCTGAATCTCCCTTGAAATATCTGTGACTTATTGATGAACATATGGCTTTATATGAGGAAAACATTTCCTGCATTTATGGCCACCTCATATTGCTTTAGAAAATTTGCTTAAAGACAAGAGAAGAAAGGATGCAGGCAAGGTGAATTGCCTTGGATATTTGCTGTTTGGTTTTACCCCTTCAGACAAGGAATACACTAAAACAATTCCTTTGCTAGTAACAACAAACTTTTGTGTTGCCAAAAGAAAGGTTATAAATGTAAACGTTACTGACTGGTAATGGCAACCAAATGAAAAGTCAATGTTATATTTTTGTTGTTGTCTTCTGGAAAAATTTGAGCATTAGCATTGCATTTGATGTGGTGGGTGGGGTGAAAACCCAACCTTTTCCCTGCTAAGGTATTTTCACCTCCTAGCAGATCTTACATTTATATAGAACAGGAGGTGTTTTTAATCTGTTTGTAAACCATGCTTTTGACTGACACCTGAAAGGCTGTTGTCCAAATGTTTAAACACCGTATTTTAAAAAAGAACTGGGAGCGCGTGGACTGCCCTTGCAGTTGTCACACATTTCCTTATGGAAATAAAGTGCCATTTTCAAGTTGGACACATAGTGTCTTTGCTAAGGTATGGAAAAGTGTTGGTTTTCAGTAGCTTCCCTCTGAAAATACTCTGCTGTGCTGTGTATTTCTAGAAGACAGTTTACTCTGAAGCATCTGATTTTTGGAATTTCTTAAAAACAGTTTCAGTGTTCTTTCCAGTGTGAGGTTTCCCAGATAATGATAACAAACCATTTAATGAGTAAACTATCTTGTTATGCTGTTTTGGGAGCTGCTTTTTGGGAGGAGTGAGTCCAGGGTCCATCAGGCTCACCCTGCTAGCTCTGACTGAGGAGTTGGTTCCCTTCATCAGTCAGGTGGTGGCAGCAGCAGAGTTTAAGGAGTGGTTATGTGTGCTAAAGCACAATAGCCAGAGACCTTAAAATCTTTGGGAGGCAGCTGTTGTATAGATTCTGACACTACTTTCCTTTCTATTTATGGTTCTTTTTCTTTCCTCCTGCAGAATTCACCTCAGCCTTACCAGAAAGAGAGGCACTTCAACTCTGCCTATACTATTAAGCCTACAACCTCCCCAGACCGGAAACTTTGCTGGGTTATTGTCATCAGCAAGTAATTGTGGTATCTCTTTGCTTTAGCAAGCTGAAAAATGGAATTGAAGAGAAGTACAACAAAGTTGCTGTGGCTGTTGATGTTATTCTCTGATATTGTGCCGTTCAGCTATGAGAAATCAATGAGAGAGAGAGCTATCGAGCTGATGCAAGATGCACGTTTAATTGATGGGTATATAAAATATGTTCAGCTAAATACTCTGTGAATCTTGACAAGGGAGGAGGAGATGCTGAAGTGTGTTTGGATCAGTAGAGACATAGGCTGTTACTAGCACAAAACAGTTAGTTCCTGTTGCAGTGATTTATCGAGAAGGAATTTTGGTTCAGAAGGTACTTAATATAGGAACATGTTATTCTAAATGTATTTGTGACTTCCTGGCCAGGTTTCACCAGTTAATTATTGTTTCTCTTTACAAAATGTCCTTGTCTCCTTCCTGTAATTTAATGTCATCATTAGCAATGACTTCTGTGCAGGGCCAGACAGTAAGCATCATACCTTAAAGGGGCACCCTTACAGCTCAGAGGAATTATGTCAGTGGTGGGTGTATTTTGACCTGTGAACACAAGCAGTGATTATTCTACTACAAGTACTTTCTTCTCAAGAGTGTGGTGGCTGATCTTGGTTCTTTCATTCCTTCAGAAACGATAGCAAGAAAAATAGATGCAGAGACACAAAAGCTATAAAAATGGGAGAAACAAACCCAAGTTTCTTGCTGTCCTAAGAAATAAAGCTTCTTTACGAAAGAAGTGAGACTTTTAATCATGTGTTATTGCATATAAGGATTATTGGCAATTAATGGTCTAAGGGACTATGAATGGTGGAAGAAATTACATTTAGGTTAGAAGGGGAGCAACTTATTTCTATCACAAGCCCTATTTGTTTTCAATTCTAGCCACAATGACTTTGTACTGCAGTTGAGAATATTTTACCAAAATAAACTCAGTAGAGTCAACTTAAGAGAACTCAACAGGACTCACACAAACCTTGCAAAACTTCAGGCTGGTTATGTGGGAGCTCAGGTATGTACTGCCATGGTAGCAAGTCTGAGAATATATATTTACATTTACCTTCTTCCCAATCACAAAAATACTTCTGGCCTTGGTTTTATCTCTCTGTTGAAAAACAAACTAAAAAAACTTAATCAAAACCACCAAAACAATGAAACTGAAAAGCCACAGATATTTTTCCATAACATTTGTGTTTCAAAAGTCTGTGTTGTATAATCCAAGTATGCTTAATCAAAACAGAGGCATTTGTTTTGTGGTAAATAAATTAATGTAAACTTACATCTGCTGTCCTGCATGCACTGTGGAGTAGCTGAGTGTGTCAGAAGGCTTTAGTCATGTTTGGAGTGGATGCTTTGGCCTTGCTTCATAACTTTTTTCTTGGAAAAAACTATAGTTGCAACTTCCTTCTAAATTGTAGGAAATTATTTTCCTCTGTGCTTATGAACTTCATTATTAGCAAATGAAAGTTTCCAAGTTGAAACACCAGTTACCTAGTTTACTTGTCAATGTCTCTTTCAGTTTTGGTCCGTGTATGTTCTTTGCAGCGCTCAGAACAAGGATGCTGTACGACTGACCTTAGAGCAAATTGATGTTGTCAAGAGGATGTGTAATAGCTACGAAGAGCTTGAACTTGTGACAACTTCCCAAGGTGATGTTCTTCTTGTAATAGGTTTTTATTTTTTTTTAATGGGATTGCATGTGCAAAAGAGAGAACTGCAAGCAGGCACGTTACCCATGTTTAAAGAGTAACTTCAGCTTTTCTGGTAAACCACAATAACTGACTCAGCACATAGTCCTGGCACACTGCAGTCATGAGAAAATTTGCTATTTAAACATGCCCTAGTATAAGCTGTTCTAAAAAATGTCAATATTATTGCTTGCAATTTACAATACCAATTGTTGCTCAGTAGTGCTGGCTTCTTATTGGTCATGAAATTACTTTGGAATGACGTTCCTTTGTTTTTTCCAGGTATCTCTGACAGCAGAAGGATCGCGTGTTTGATGGGAATAGAAGGTGGTCACTCCATTGACAGCAGTCTGGCAACGCTGAGGATGTATTATGACCTGGGTGTTCGTTACATGACTTTAACACATTCCTGCAATACACCTTGGTAACTAATGTGCATGGTTTTATGCAAAGTGGTGGCAGCTCCTATGTGGGGAAGATATGGATACAGACACAAAGTTCTGTGAAAGACTCTGAACCAGGTCAAGGATGATAGCCTTTTTGGGGTAAATCACTCACGTGGAAGTCAAGTGGGAGACTGAAGGATCTGTTATGTAGTCCTTGTTATGCTAATGATTTGGGAACTTTGAAACTGTGTTAACAACTCAAAGATGGCAAAATTGCTATCTGCTTCGCTTTATTAGGAAAGCTACACAGGGCAAAACAGGCCAAAACCAAAAGAGACAAAGTATTAAAAATGCATGTGATATAAAATGCATGTGATATAGATAAAAGAGGGTAAATTCTGTGTAAGAACTCAGCAGTCAGCAGCCTTCAACACTGTCCTCTCTAGCTAGCCCAAAAGCGCAGGTCCCATATGCAGCTGCAGAGATGGTACTTCATTCCTGTATCAGAATATAAGAGCCTACGCTTTTGCTGATTGACAAAATTCCTTCTCCTACTGACTCGGGGAAAGGGCAGTTGTGTGCAGAGAGGGCTGAAAAGCAAGCTGTCTGGCTGACAGGTAATTGACATTTTAGTGTGTCTTTGTTCCCCGATGAAGGTTTGTTAAATCAGAAAACTTGCTTGCTTTGCATTGTTTCATAAACATACAACAGTGTTGTATGTTTCTGCGAAGGCCTAACAGCCATAAACAGTTGTGAACATAAAGCACTGTAGGAACAAGATACCTGTTATGTAGCTCATTATCCCTACATTTGACTGTGACACAGTAATGTTTTTTATTGTGTGTAGCATAAGAAGTTTCAGTTGCTGATACTATCTCCACAATAATATGATATTTCTCTTCCCTCGCTCCCCTACTTAAGGTCTGAATCATCATCTAAAGGAATACACAACTTTTATCCTAGTGTTATTGGTCTGACTGCATTTGGCCAAGTAAGGAAATCTTTTAGAATGCTAATCTAAGTTCTGGCCTTAACTTTTCAAAAGCAACTTGTCATTAAAAATTATTTACTGAAAGTTCTTGATAGTCAGGATGTGATCAGGGTTCAGTCAAACCAAATTCCCTGTGATATTCCTTAGGGTAAAGTAAGTGCTAGATTTAATTACAACAATTGTTCTAATACAGATCAGATGTATGGGTTAATATGCAGAAGTAGTGAGATGTGTGAATAATGGTTCAAATGACTTAGATTGACTATGTTTTCTAAGTTTTGAGCATGTGGGGGTGTGCTAGTTAATTGAGAGTGAATGAATTGCTATTAAATGAATAGGTAAATAGAAACTCATAAAGGCACAGCATGTATATGACTAGCTGACAGTTGCAGATTTTATCTGTTTGCATGTATCAGCTAAACAGTTTCCTTTAAAAGAAACTTAATACTGACACTGTTGTCTATAAATCTGTTTTAGGAAGTGGTAAAGGAGATGAATCGCCTGGGTATGCTGGTAGATTTATCTCATACTTCATATTCCACAGCAAAAGCTGCACTGAGTATCTCAAAAGCACCAGTAATTTTCAGCCATTCCTCAGCATTTGCTATTTGTAATCACTCAAGAAATGTTCCCGATGATATCCTCCAGCAACTGGTGAGTGATACAGCTTTTGGTTTGGGCTTTTTTTTCTTGTTGGTTGGTTTTCTTTTTTTTTTAATGACAATGTTTGGCTAGTCTGAGGGCAAAATTTGTGTGTTCAAGTCGTAGTGTTCTCACCCCTGAATATGACTAATCAGATTCCTGAGCAGCAAGTTCTGAGACATTCATTTCTACAACATTTTCTTTGATTTTGATGCAGACACTGAAATGCTGATTCAGGCTACATGAGAATATAATGAATCCACGGTAAAGGACAGAAAGGCAAAGCCTTGTGTTGTCACCTGAGCTTTGGCTTACAGAATATTGTGATGCTTACTGAGGGTAATATGTAGAAGGAACCATATGAGATGCCTGTGAGGTTTGCAGGACACATGAGTGTCCACTCATTATCTGTCTCTTCATATCTTTCAGAAAAAGAACAAGGGAATTATCATGGTGACTTTCAATGCAGATGTACTGGCCTGTGGCAGTAAAGTTGTTAATGTTTCTACCCTTGCAGGTTTGAAATTAATATACTGCAGTTTTTGTGGGTGGTCTCTATGAATTTCCTGGTGTCTGTCATTTTTGAAATCATGTAAATTATACTGCATGTTTTACCTTCCACATCTTACCCCAGCGCTAGGTATTTTTGGAGCTAATATTCATTAAACAATAACAAGAGGTGCAAGGTGTGTAGCTGGAGGACATGATGCTCCCGAATGGAGCCAAGAACCATTAATCTCAAAGTATTTGTTACTTTCTGGAAAAAAATGTAAACCTTTGTAATTAAGTGCGGAAACAGAGGTATGTAATGGCTAATGAAAAATCCGTTTGTATATGTGGGTTACTTGTTGGGAATTAGTGTGCTGAGATGATCGTGTCTTTTGCCTAAATTGCATTTCATCAGTGTTGCTGCTATTTTGAAGATTTCTGCCTGATGTGCTTAACAACAAATAAAATCTGGTTAAGCATCAGTAAATACCCAGCATATGTCAACTGCATTATGAAATTTTAACCTATAGCATCAGGATATCTTTGACTTTAAAGGATTTGATTAAGGAGAACAGTTACCTAGTGCCAATATGTCTGAACTGTATTATTTCTTCTCAGTGGATGCTGAGTTATTGTCTTCTTTGATATTTCCTTTCAGACCATTTTGACCACATAAGGCAAATTGCAGGTTCCGAATCGATAGGAATTGGTGGTGACTACGATGGCGTGGACCGGTTAGTAAAATTGATCGTACCAATGTTGACATCTGCTGCTTACATTATGAAGGTTTTGATTTCTGTTGCGGGAAAAAAGAAAGCAGACTAAAAGAGTTGTAGCAAATTGTCTTGGGGAGTTTTATGAAAGAAGGGCACAAGGACACAACAGTGCTACAAATGTGGATACTGCTTCTAACACCCTGTGAACTCTGCAGCTGTGTGTGTTTTAGGCAGTGGTTTGCACATGTAAAAACAGTGGTAGAGGATGCTTTCCTCCAGAAACTAAGTACAAATGACAGAAAATCTGCCTCGGCCTTTTATCTGGTAAATGGGTTAGCTCAGGGACATGCTGCAAAATTTTCCTTCACAATTACTTTCTGGTGGGGAAAGCCCAAAGTGTTTTGGTTCTGTGAACCACTCCTGCTTTTGGGGCTTGGGAAAAGTTTGAGGCAAGCAAAGTGTGGTAAACAGTCTACAACATGACCTCTCCTGCTCGCTCCCGGGCTAGTGTTGTTACAGTACAGGAAATACATGCAGATTGGATGGCATTTGCTGGTATAACCTTAAACCATTTTCTGCTTTTTATTTTTTTGTTGAATCTTGATCCCTCCGTTTTGTTTTTTTTTCCTGGGGCTGGACACACTGGGGTATGAAAGTCACAGTCAAACTCACATCTGTAAAGCAGGACCACCAAAACAATGTGTCCTCTCTCACCAGAGTTAGCTGATCGTAGCTCTGAAACTATAATCTCCAAAATAAAAAGAGTTTGGAACAAAAGGACATTTTATTGCATGCATTTTTGCAGAGGCCATCAGTTTAATTGGTGCTGGACTTTCAAAGGTCCTAAATTCTGATAAAAAGTAATGGCACACATTTCTTGAGATATGCTTAGCACCACACTTCCATAAAGAAGAAAAATAAGAGAAAATATTAATGATCTCAAAACAAAGTCAAACATTTGTGGAAATATGATTTAATTAGCTGTTTAATGCAGGTTTGGCAGCTTCTTAATTTGAATTCCTTTTTATGCTGGTAAGAATTAGCACAAGACGTAGGTCAACTTTGCTTCTTGTAATTTCTTCAGCAGATGATTGTGAACAGCTTTCTTTTCACTGCCTAAACTGATGAATTCAAAACGGTATTAATCCAGTTGTATTTTCTTTGGAGAAAAATGACTTTGTAAACAGCAGAGTACACAAAATCGCCTCCAGAAATTTCGTTCATCATATGTTTCCATTTGTCCTCAGTTGCACAAGTGTATTGCAGCTACTCCAAATAGCTGTTTCCTCTTACTTTAAAAGCAAGATAGAAAGAGTGGATTAATGCATACATGATTTGGTTTGTTTTGGGGCTGGGTTGGTTGGTTGGGTTGGTTGGTTGGGTTGTTTTTTTTTTTGTTTACTTTGTTTTATTTTAATATCCTTCATGTTGTTGGTCTGCCTATATACAAGTGTATATTTTTTCCAGAATACAGTTTAGTCCTGCTAATGGGATCCTCAGTGCAGAAAAAGCTTTTCATTGTGTCCCAGTCCTGCTTCTCTTTGTGTCAGTTGAATTCCTAATTATTTTTTTTAATTTCTCAGAGGAAGAATTGAGTCCAAAGTGAGGTCACTCCAGAAGGGAATATGTGCAAAAGACTAATTAAAAATATTTTTCTACGTTTTTTTCAGTGATGTGTGTTGAATATTCTTGTCTAACTCTTGCCAACAGTTTCCCTGAGGGACTTGAAGACGTTTCTAAATACCCATCTTTGATTGAGGAACTTCTTAGAAGAGGATGGAATGAAACTGAACTGAAAGGGGTCTTAAGGGAGAACTTTCTTCGTGTATTCAGAGAAGTGGAAAATGTAAGATTAAAAACTGAACTGAATCTTGACTTGTACTAAGATGGAGAGGGGATCTGTTGTTGCCTTGCTGCTTGCCTTCCCCTCCCCCCATTTGCACTGTGAAGCAATGTAAGCACTTAATGCAATAATTCCAAATGCTGGGCTAGAAACAAAGATGGTGAGAGAGTGTTAGCAGAATAAAAGGAGGAGAAAGAGTGAGAGTGGACAGAGCTCTTTGGAACTTTTTCTCTCTTTGGTAATCTGCTAAGTACACATCACTGACTTCTAAATAGAATCACTTCATGGTTTGGAGAAACTGTGGACGTACCAGCGTCACAGTCTGGCTGTGTTCGCTGGTGCAGTAAGGAATGCTGACTCCTGCAAATCAGTTTAATTCTTGTCATGGGATAGGGCTGCTATCCAAGGGCTTCTGCCATAACCAGACCACTAACAAGCCATAAATATAACAACTAGATTACAATGAGCTTTAAGTGGAAATAGTAGAAGCTGATCCAGAAGGGTGAAAGAGGGAAAGAGAGACTGTAGGAGAGTAAGGACCCCTTAAATGGTCACTTTTGAAAAAGCCTCTATTAATACTTGCAAACTGCTTTCCTCCTCCTGTTTTAATTTACAGGGGTAAGTCGATAAGACACAAAGTCTTACAGACAAGATATTTAATTTCACCATGACCTTTTCTTCAGTTGCCTTTTGGGGGGGTATGTTAGATGAACAGAAATCTAGGAAATTTGTACTGTTGCAGTTAATCTGCCAAAATATCCACCAAGAGTCAAGCTGCATATGTGGCAAACTGACATCATGAAATTCATCACACTTAATTGATCTGTGAGATTCAGTATTTTTTTTCCTTTTATATGAGAGGTGTTTGAATCTCTGTCTTGAGACTGTGAGGTGACTTCAGGGAAGAAAGCTCAAGAGTTTGTTTGCTTCAGGTTTTCCAGCTAATGCATCCCTATGTGGAGGGAGCCGAGACAAAGAACAGCCAGACCTGTGACTCTTGCCTGTAATGTATCTGCACTGAATTCTGGAAAGGGTTTCATGGGAATGCAGACATTAGGATAATGACATTGAGTTCCTCATATTCAGACATGTTTTTGTAATACAGTTTGAGTTGGTTCACTTCAGATAGCATTGGATTTGCTAGCTGCATAAAGCTTTTTACTGTTGTGCCAGTCTGGCTTTCAGGGGCAACCTTATGAATTTTTCTAGGTGCGGAACATTAGTGGACTAATGGATGTAGGTGAAAGTGAAATTCTGCAAGAAGAAGTACAAAATGACTGTCGCCTCGACCTACATAATCATCAGTTTCATACAACCAAGTCCTTTGGATTTCCTTCTGGGGCACAACCTTTTAGTCTGACACTTGCAATTGTATCATATTTAATATTTGAATTCAGTATCGGAGCTGGAATTTAACTGGAGTCTGGAGAGAGATATATGGAGTAATCTGCTATCTTTTTGGGGTGTCGTTAATGTAAAGCTATGCTAAATTTGTTTCCATAATTTGTTTTTGCCTGCATACTTGAAACTTACTGTAGATTAGTAAATGTTGTAGCAAAAGTATTTAGAATTTGAAGTTACAAATTCTGTGTCATCATGGCAAAACCAGGACCAACATTGTTAACGGAAGGCGTTCACATCTAATGAATAAATTCTTTAATATATGACCTATGGTTTTGGTATCCATATTGTGGCACCAGGTATAAACCCAGGAGTCCAGACAGTTCCACACGGGAACTAAAGAATGCAACTAAGACAGCTGTACTTAGATCTTTTCAGATATTACCTCTTCTTAAATTATACAACTCTCATCATCAGTTGATGGCTGACTCAGAGACAACTACCCCCTGGTACATGTGGAAGAGATGATTTTTTTTAATTTTGATTTTATTTTTTTCTTGCTGACTTTTGTTTGTTTGGGGTGTTTTTGATGACCAGATGGATGACATGGCTGTTTCAGTTCAGATTTCATGCCTACCACTGGCTTTCAGGATCCATCCTGCAGTACTAAATGCTTATTTTTAAACCCTGACCAGGACAGTGGGTAACTTTAGAGTTACTGAAGGGTGGAGTTAGGTGACTTGGGTACAGGTGACTAGGCAATATTGTAGACACTTTAATTTGGAGGCTGGTGTTTGCTGCATGTTCATGAAGCTGGGAGCAAGAATAAATCAGGAGAAAGCAGGAATTCTGGCTACTCAGAGGGTGAGACCTTGTTCTGATATTTTCATTGCAGTCTGAAAAATATAAAATGAGTATTTTAATAGAAATTCTGTTAGAATGTTCCACAGCTTTGTGGAAATCTTTTTCACAATGATCCCTATCAATAACAGGTTTTATTACTTTCTTTTTATTCTAGCCTGATGAAGTCAGACTATTTCAAAGGATGCATAGGCATGAAATTAGAATTATTTTTATTATAAATCTTCTGCTGTTTCAGCCTTGGGAAGATATTTTGAAATACACAAGGTATGTGAGGTTAGAAGCTACTGCTATACATACATTGAGATATATCTATATATTGCAATAGGCCTAATTCTGATAGGCTAATATGGCTCAAATCTGCATTTGTCATCAAATATCATGAGATTCATGACAAAATTGTAAGATGGCAACACTACATCTTTGTAAATGCCTTCTCATGAATTATGTGAGTTGTTTTGTTTTTTGTTTTTCCCCCTAAATCCTATGATAGGTGCTTTTACTTACGGGTATGGCATCTATGGAATTTAGCCTTAGTGTAAGTAAAAGTCCTGTAATTGATCTAAGGACAGCATTTGTAGACACACAAAGTATTTAACAACTGAAGTATGAATAGAATGGAAACAGCAAGTCAGTTTTTTCTAGTGACTTGAGACTGTTCCCGCCATTCATTTCTGCATTCCATGTACAAGCAGGATTTCCCAAAGAAGATTTATTTTATTGCTTCAAAATGAAGCTTCTTTAATTCTTCTGATAAGGTGGTCTCCTTGCTAAGTACATTCTGAATATACTACTGCTACTTACCGAGTTCCTTACAAGTCTCGCTGAATAAGCTAGGTACAGGAAGCCAAGTTTAGAAGAACAATTTCTCAATGAATACTGATCGCAGTTACATATCTACAGTGGGGAAGTACTGTACTGACTCAGAAGTCTTGCCTTCCCAATACTGCTTGACTGGCATCAGAACTTGTTTTACCAGTAGAATGATGAATTCAGTAGGGCTAATATTTACTTCTCACCAGTACTTCTGTTAATAGTTTCATAAGCCATTGGAAAACTGCCATCCATGGTCTGTTTTCGTGGAATTATTACTGCGATAGTGACTTTATTACAAGTTTGAAACATAAGAGGTTTCCTTATGCCTTCCAGACTTTTTCTTTCCAATGTGTTGTCACTTTCCTGCTGCTTTTTTTTTTCTTCCATATACTACAGCATGGATTAAAAATATATCTCTTTACTTAAAGATATGGATAATAATTTTAAATGACTGATTGCACTCTACTATGGATATTTGGAGGCTTCCTTGATTTATCTGTAGTGTATTGCATTTCATTTGTATGACTGCTTTGTGTAATGAATAATTTGCAACTTTGTGGCAAAACATGTACATGAGATTTAAATAAAACATTGTTTAAAATTGTGTATAGGTACTGGTGTAATCTCACAAAACAATGTGAATGTTCAAAACTCCAAGAAGCCCTGACAGAACCATGCAACTCGCCTGCAGAAGGAAGGCCAGGGTATCATGAGGGCTCTGAGTCTGCTCTTCACAGGGAAGGTAGCCTCCCCGATGGCAGGCATGAGAATGTCAGGTAGGTTTGACCCTAGACCATTGTGGACAGTCAGCCTCATCTTCATTCGGATATCGCCTCATCTGTAGAGAAGCCTGAGCAAAGGAAGGGAACATGGATTTCTCAGTTATTACAGTGAGTCAGTGATGATAGTACAGCAGGTCACTTGCTCAAGCTAGTCAACTCATAGGGAAAAAAGTTGATGTGGAATCAGACAGGTTGCCTGCACCAAGGTTAGGTTAACCTCTACTTCACAGCACTTCTCACAGATGTGTGTTGATCTGAAGTCCCTTTTTCTATTAGGAGTCATGACAGTAATTCAGAACACTTCACATAAGCTGCTTGTGTGAAACCAACATGAGAGTGCAAACCATCAAACAAGAAGTGGAATCTTGTGCATCATGCAATGACTGTGCACATGGTGTCTAGCTTATCCAATAGATGCAGCTTATTTTTCTTAAATGATCAAAACCACACAGTTTGAAACATGGTAGAAAGGCATCTCATTAGAATTCCTTTTCAAAAGTAAAATCCTGTAAGATAGAGCTGAGACTGCTGTCAGTAAAACGATAGTGACCCTTCCATCTGAGTGCTACTGTCTCCAGTACTGCTGACAGTAGCTTGTAGTAGCAGTCACAACACTGCATGTCCGACAGCTCGAGCATAAAATGATTGCACTCTGATTTCTGCCACCCAATGGAGGGGATGATTCATCCTGAAATTGAATGCCTTTGCCCTGCACCAATTAATAAGAACAATTTGCATTGGTAATTGGAAATGCCTGCTAGCTCAACTGACAGATTCTGTTAGGGCTAGTGGAATCAGTTGAAGTATCAGATATGACTGAGATACGAACTTTGTTAACAAGCTTTGTTGGGTAACAAATGAAAGAATGCAAGTCATTATTTACCTCTTCTAAACAATGAGTTGTGCTAGTAAGAGTTCTGAAAGTAGTTATTGCTATTTTTGTAAATCTCAAAGTTGATGTACTATGAAGTACTTCAGGCTGATTTCCTAAAGACTTCAAGGCATCTTTAACAATCTGAGTCATGCTTTCACATGTGTGATATGAACAGCCCAAAGCTAGAGACGTAACGTCAGTGCAGACTATTGATTCGATTCGAAAAGGCTGATGCCTGCACCCTTCCCCAGTGCTATCCTTTCGCAGCCTAACGGGCTGTAGCATCCACAGAAATAAACAACTTCAGTCTCCATTGCTTCATCTGCGTTAAGTGGTGATGCTAGAAACCAAGCCCAAAATGTCTACTGCTGGTTTAACATGCTGCTGATCTGTCACGTAAAATCTGAGTAGCTCAGTTCATATGCCTAACTTTTAGCCAGTAGGTGACTTGTTCAGGCCATGGAAGGACTTTTGCATGTTTTATATGGGATATGGACTATGGAACCGTGCTGATGCTTAACAGCTGCCTTCCTTTTGAAGCAATATGTCTTCATGTTTACTGACCTTGAAACACAGAAATATCATGCATTAAGTCTAATGGCCTATATAAATATGTTTATTAACTTCTGTTTGATGAGCTGATTCAGGGAGCTGATCTAGCTGAAAACTGTCTTCTTCAAGTGCTGGGTTTCCTGCTGCTGATGTCAGTGACTGTGTTAACTATGTCCAGTGTTAGTGGTGGGGAGGAGCACAAAAGCAGACTGAGATTGAAGCAACTTGGATTTTTTCCACTTGCTACTGAAAGCAGCAGCTCCTCTGTTTGCTGTTCTTTGGATTTATAGATAAGCAAATGGCTTCAAATTCTGAAAATATAATTATAAAAAACCCAAAACCACAAAACCCCCAAAAAAAGCAAAAAAAACCCCAACCCCGAAGATTTTTTCCACTAGTAGTGGTTTTCATTTGCTCTTAATGATTTGTTTGGTTTCACAGGCCCAGAGAACTAGTTTCATGACACTGTGATGCTGTGTGACCCTTCCTGGAGTGTTTTGGAAAGCTTGATTCAGTGTTTCAATAACTATATCTATTGATGTGTATATATATCTTTTCTTGACTTCTTTTTCTTGTTATCTTGCATACAAACCTTACATTGACATAGAAAAACTTAAGAAGGTAGAGAATGTTTGGTGCTCCTGTAATTTTCCTTTTTTTATCTTTTTGAACCAGAGAAATGGAAAAACTTTTACTAGCCTTCATATTTTAAATTCACTATGTATTTTCTGTCAGAGGAAAACCAGTTTGTGATGATGGGAAGCATTTTTGTCCCATATCTGCATTTCCCAGATCCAGTCCCGGATTTTCAGTGATTGAGCTAGAACCTCTCAGTCACTTGGTCCAGTGTTACTATATGAGCTGTTTGCAGCTGGTTTCACTTCCTGGCACTCAGATTGCAAAGGTGGCAATTCTTTTCCCATTGTGTGCATACTGTTTGAGAAATCATTGCAACCTGCGAAGTCTTATTTTCTTGCAAAGCACCAGCAACAAATAACCCTTCTTCCCTAAAGCTGTGCCCTTAGAGCGACTTGTCTCAGCTGCTTCTCTAATGAATCGACAAGTAGTGGAGAGAAAAGAAAAAAAGTGAAGTAGACAAAGTTCAGTATTTAGCTTAAATCACAGAAATACTGCTGCTTCTAATCGAGGCTTTAGCCTTAATAATCTGAACTGAAATGAGAGGGCACTTAATCTTCCTCTGTTTCTGTTGCTTCTTCACAAATTGTTTTGCAGACTTCACTAGGATGATTCTTTCCCCTATATAATGGGTAAGTTGTTTTCTCTGAAGCCCTTTCTCAGCACCCGGTCTCCCTGTTTTCATCAAGCTTTTGTTTTGTCCCTTCTGCAATGACAGAAAAACACAGAACCCAGGAAGCAAGAATTCAAGTTCCCCTGTGCTTTACTGCTCAGAAACAAAGTGAAGATAAAATTAGAAGCCAAAACAGGTTTTGTCAGACAAATCCAAGAAGATCCCTTTAGTCTGGAATCCAAACATTTGGAAAAATAAAGTTTAATACAACTTTGAAAATCCCATTTAGATTAAATTTCTCGAGTATCCTCCTGTAGTTATCATCTACAGAATCTTTGTCTAGGCCTGTGCTCAGTTTCTTCTCTGAGCCCTTTATTAAAAAATTAAATAGACTGTAAAAACTCTACACTAAAAATGTAACTGAATTCAAAACTGATCCCTTAAAAAAAAGGAACAGACAAAACCACAACAAACCACTGAACAGTATTTTCCCAGCATTTTAATCCCACCCTGAAGATTACTGCAATGTTTAACTAGTAGAGAAAACTTTGATCCAGTTCTTACTTGAATTTACAGAATCTGATTAGGTGGCGGGGTGGAAATCTCAAAGACATGGGAACTTTTCAGTCTCTAAAGATGGCATTAAGGCATCTTTGTGGAAATGGCTTTTCTACATATCAAATACAGTTATGCATCACTTTACAAATGAGACAGAGGTTCCTTGAAGTAAATATATTTTGAAGATGTGGCACCATAGTGTCCTCTTGTGGTGTTTTAATGTCTAAGCAATGACATGTTTTCCATTGGAAAACAGCAGCAAAAATTTCCATTGCAGTTAGCATATGAGTTCCTCTATAATTGTGATCTTGCCTTATTCTTCTGGAAATGGCATATGGACAATTGTACATGGCATCCCGTGTAAGATCTTACTACTCTGTCCCAAGTTCTTTATGTATGGATGTACATGTTGTGGTCCTCTCCAAAGGACCTCTTACACATGCTTACAGATGTTACCTCTCAGGTTTCTAGGACAGTGCATCCGGTGCATATAGTGCTAAGCAGGTCACATATGCTGCCTGGGGACATAAATGTTACAGTCAGCAACAAGAGCAGTAACTGGACAGGTTTGCATCACCAGTGAGGTATTTCAAAGCTCCATTTACAGAAAGTTAATTTAAACTTTCTACAAAGCTTTTTGTGGTATCATGTTGTTATAAAGCATTCCAAACTATGTTAGAAGCAACACAATTTTACAGATTAATTTTAAAAAAAACCCCAACTTACTTGTAGTATTAGGATGTATTTTCTTCTAAGGATGATACTTCTTCCTTAATTTTTTTCTTGATTTTCCTAGTTAGAAAAAATAAACTAGTTTATTTAAAATTCTAATTCAGGAATAAGAAAATATAAGAAAGGCTGTCCTCAAATATAGTTTCAGATGCTGGGTTATTCTATCCTTAAACAAATGTCAAATCACTTTCATTGAGAAGGAGCTGAAAAGATGTTATTTTTGTAGTCTGAGGTTAAAACCATATATTGCAAGTCCATAAGCTAACACTACTCCAGAGCTCATTTACAAGGGTCTTCTAATGTATGTACTACATCCTTTGTGAGGGCTGAGGAAGACTCTACTATATCCTTAAAAGCCAACACTAATGCTGATGTTAATTCAGTGTTCACTTTCTCCTAGGCTTATGGTATGAGCACCACAGGAGACCTGTGAATTGCTGTCTGCCATGGGAGGGATGAAACACCTTGCACATGTAAGTCAGGCCTGCATGTCTGACAGCTGATGGGGTGAGCAGGAACTATCTCCTGCTGGGCTATAAAAGCCAAGCATGCTTGAGTGGTGTCACCTCTATTATAGGTGCTTTGCCTGCCCTGAGGAGTTATATCAGGCTCTTCAATAGTTTAACAAGCTACCCTTCTAGGACTCAGAGTTCCTCATACAACCTTTTTCTGAGGTGAATAGCATGTTTTTTTTTCCTGCAGAAGTGTACTGACCTTTCAGCTGGGAGCTTATGCCTACTTAAGGTAGTTCACAAACACCCAGTAGCTTATTAATTAAGAACTGAACTGTGTCTTTGCTTAAATGATTTGTAGGTAATACTTTAAAAAGCAGTTCGTGATCGTGTATCAGAGGGGATATCATAGATTAGCTGTTCTTTAGACTGCTGATTTCACTGGTGCTGTTAATGTATACTAGAGCACTGAAAATTCAGGCCTTATCTAATAAGCCCCAATTCTGCTACACTGGACCCATTGTTTTTTGCAGTGAAACCACCAGACTTTTTCTTACAAGTGCAGTTTTTGTCTGTTGGGGTGGGGTATGGGATGTGTAAAGAGAAGAAGTTTTCACTGACCAGTCTATATATATGTGAAACCATAATCCCAGATTCCACCTACCTTTGTAGAAAACAGGTGATTTTCATCCCCGTTATTTAGTGAGGGATAGCAGTGTTGTCTCGGATAAACACTGTAGTATTGTAGATAATCTAGTTTAATTCATCTCTCACTCATATCAGACAATTTTTAAGGTTATGATGGCCACTCATACCATTCAGAAGTGACAATCAGTATTCATACTCAGGGGACGAAAAATAGTCAATGACCTAGGTTGAAATTTAATTTCTCTTGCAAACCAGATGCTGAACAAAGTTGATATGGGTAGATAACTTTACATATGGGCTTTCTACAAGTCAGTAAAAACCCACTGTCTTTAGACAAAAGAAATATTTGTGCTTCAATAAACTTGAATAGTCTCCTAGGGCTAAATTCTCTCCTAAAGATACTTGGATATAGTTTCCATTCCAGAGATGGGAGTTGCTGGTACGTGTGCATAAGCTTGATTTTATTTTTTCCTCTCATGGCATACAGTTTCAGTGTGATGATACTAAAACATTTTGTGGTGCAATAGATGCATTTTTAGTGCCTAAAGAAAGATAGCTTCTTGCCAGACCTGCTTTCAAAACCAAAATGAGAAGAAAGTGCCCAGTTTAATTCTCCTTCCTGAATAAACATGAATCCAGAAAATTAACTCTTGAGACTTCTTTCTTATAATTACCATCTCTTTTTTTTGAAGACCGACTACTTAGACCGAACACTTCTGCTCAAGTTTTATGAAGTGGAAAACAGGAAAGAAGATGACAGAAGGCAAAACATGAATGAACTTGCATAAGGGTGAGTTATCACCTTACCCTTTTTCTGTATACAATTATTTGCCCCCTATCAATTTTTACTTAATTTTCCTGTGTTCTTGGTGGACTCTAGCTTATTAGGTCATATATATTATGAACACTAAAGAAACGTAATTCAACCAAAGAAGGTTAACAAGAAATTAACTATTTTTTGGCCACTTTCCTTGAGGAAAAAAAAAAAATGTAAAAATCCTAGAGATAAGGCAGTGGATTAAATGGTACACCAGGATGTTTTGAGTCTGTCGGAACTCATACTTCTAAAATAACAAAGTGCTTTCTTGATTAGCAAAATTGGTCTAATTTACTCACAGAACCTGTTGGTCCTCAGTGGGACCATGCTCACTTTAGGGTTACTGGGGAAAAAAAAAAAAGTCACCCTAGGTCTTCGAGATAACCTGAGTTTTGAATAGAGGAAAATCTGTTGTGTTTTTTTTTTTTTTTTCTCTCTGCCCAAACTGAGGAGGCTGTTATTGAGATACACATGGCCACATGATCACTGTTTTCCTTAACAGAGCAAAGAGATAAAATAAAATGTAGGTTATATAAAAGCAAAGGAGTCTTAGAACTCTTTCCACCTGTCTGATCAATACTAAGAGGTGTAATTGTGCTTTCCCCAGCTTTGCCTCTGGCTTTCCCCAGAGGTGGTCTACCGGCAAGTTTTGTTAAGTGAACTGAGAGACCTGTGCCCTCTTGGCAGCAGTCACTCCACAGCATGGATCCTGCTTGTTTATTTCAAAACCCAACTAATTAAAAGTAGACTTATTCCTCAGTTCTTGTGAACAAAGCATTCTTCCTCTTGTCTCTCTTTGCTCATTCACATTTTTATTTCTTCCAGTGTCCTGGGGGCTTCCTTTGTCAGAAAAGGTGGGACAAATTCAGAAAGCTAGGGGTAAGGTTGGGGTAGGGTTCTGCTGAGCACGGGAAATGTCTAAACTTACCCTCTTCCTCTGCTCTAAGCTTTGTATCCTCCCTAGAGTCCTATGCTATCTGAAGTCAAAACTTACAACAGTACTGGACTGACTTGTCAGTGTACACAGATTCTGTGACTAAGTATTTTAGTCAAAAATCTGCAGTACTAGTTTGAGTTGATGTTCCATAGTAAAACACAAACTGTTCTCTAGAGATTTTTCTTTTATTATTATGTAATGCATTAAAAAGGGATCCTTTTACTTTCAAGCCAGCTTTCAGAGACAATAAATGGCATTAATATTGATTCATGTTTAAACTTCACGTGTGAATGCTATTTATTGTATACAAAATGAAGGCCAAGACATGCATTGCTGGAGCCATTTTTTTCAACCGTGAAGGCGAAAGTGAATTTTACTCCCTGGGAAACAAGAGGCTGAGAAGCAGGTGTACCCCAGGCTTTATGGACCCCATGGCCACTGAGGTGTCCATGGTGCTGCTGGCAGGGGTGACACACTCCCCACTGCCTCCATTACTGGGACAAAACAATGGTGTAACCCCGGCTCCCAGACCCTTGTCTGAGCAGCAGGGCCACGGCTCATCTGCCCTGGCAGGCTGCTGCCTTAGCAACGCTCTGCTTTGCATAGAGCTACAAATACCTTGGCTCCAGCCAGCAGTCAAATTTCCCCAGTGTAGTATTTTACCCCGCGCTTCCCCGGCGCCTTTTGTGCAGCCATGTTTCCTTTGCTCGTTATTTTTGAGGGTTTCATGTAGCCAGAGAAGAGGGCGAGCACAACAGAGGCCACCCGGCTGCCACCGCAAGCACAGGAAGCGGGGACAGCTGCCACTTTTGAAGTTAACGATAACTCGCTGAAAACCAAACTGGCTCTCGGGGTGGCACTGCGCCTTTCAGCAGCGCGCTGTCGATCCGCCGAAGGTTTCAGGCTGCTGGGAGCAGGCAGTTTCCAACTGGCGCGCTCCCCTCCTCCGCAGTGCTCTGCCGGCGTCCCGCTCGCCGATGTTTTCCCCACACCACCCCTCCTGGGGATCCGCGACCACCCCTCCTGAGGATCCGCTGGCAGAAAGCGCACAAGNCGCACAAGCCACCCATCCCCCCCGCTCCCCGCCGGCGGAATCGCCGTTTCCCCCGAAGAGGCGCCAGCCCCGGGGATCGGCTCTGGCCTCGGCGATCGGCCCCGTAGCCGCAGCTCGGGTCCAGGCGCGGCGCGCCAACGCCCTCC